>JBAMBR010001151.1:0-97500 GCA_037044475.1 Zaprionus obscuricornis
ATCTTCAACAACTGTTACAACTGAGGAAGCCACAACACCTTCTTCAACAATGGAGACTACAGAAGAAACCACAATTCACAATCTTCAACAACTGTCACAACTGAAGAATCCACAACTCCATCTTCAACAACTGATATGAAACAGACAACCCCTTCTTCAACAACTGTAACAACTGAGGAATCCACAACAGCTTCTTCAACAACGGTGACTACAGAAGAAACCACAATTCCATCTTCAACAACTGTTACAACTGAGGAATCCACAACACCTTCTTCAACAACGGTGACTACAGAAGAAACCACAATTCCATCTTCAACAACTGTTACAACTGAGGAATCCACAACACACTTCTTCAACAACGGTGACAACAGAAGAAGCCGACAACTCCATCTTCGACAACTGTAACAACTGAGGAATCCACAACACCTTCTTCAACAACGGAGACTACAGAAGAAACCACAATTCCAACTTCAACAACTGTAACAACTGAGGAATCCACAACACCATCTTCAACAACGGTGACTACAGAAGAAACCACAACTCCATCTTCAACATTTGTTACAACTGAGGAATCCACAACACCTTCTTCAACAACGGTGACTACAGAAGAAACCACAATTCCATCTTCAACAACTGTTACAACTGAGGAATCCACAACACAATCTTCAACAACTGTTACAACTGAAGAGCCGACAACTCCATCTTCGACAACTGTAACAACTGAGGAATCCACAACACCATCTTCAACAACGGTGACTACAGAAGAAACCACAACTCCATCTTCAACAACTGTAACAACTAAAGAAACCACAACACCTCTTCAACAACGGTGACTACAGAAGAAACCACAATCCACTTCAACAACTGTACAACTGAGGAATCCACAACACCTTCTTCAACAACGGTGACTACAGAAGAAACCACAATTCCATCTTCAACAACTGTAACAACTGAGGAACCCACAACACCTTCTTCAACAACGGTGACTACAGAAGAAACCACAACTCCATCTTCAACAACTGTAACAACTAAAGAAACGACAACCCCTTCTTCGACAACTGTAACAACTGAGGAATCCACAACACCTTCTTCAACAACGGTGACTACAGAAGAAACCACAATTCCATCTTCAACAACTGTAACAACTAAGGAATCCACAACACCTTCTTCAACAACGGTGACTACAGAAGAAACCACAATTCCATCTTCAACAACTGTTACAACTGAGGAATCCACAACACCATCTTCAACAACGGTGACTACAGAAGAAACCACAATTCCATCTTCAACAACTGTTACAACTGAGGAATCCACAACACAATCTTCAACAACTGTTACAACTGAAGAGCCGACAACTCCATCTTCGACAACTGTAACAACTGAGGAATCCACAACACCTTCTTCAACAACGGGACTACAGAGAACCACAATCCACTTCAACACTGTTACAACTGAGGATCCACAACCCCTTCACAACTGACACGAGGATCCACAATTCCATCTTCAACAATGTACACAGGAACCACAACACAATCTCAACAACTGTCAACTGAACAGCCGACAACTCTAGCTTCGACAACTGTAACAACTGAGGAATCCACAACACCTTCTTCAACAACGGTGACTACGGAAAAACCACAACTCCATCTTCGACAACTGTTACAACTGAGGAATCCACAACACCTTCGTCAACAACGGTGACTACAGAAGAAACCACAATTCCATCTTCAACAACTGTTACAACTGAGGAATCCACAACACAATCTTCAACAACTGTTACAACTGAAGAGCCGACAACTCCATCTTCGACAACTGTAACAACTGAGGAATCCACAACACCTTCTTCAGCAACTGCAACAACTCAGTACAACGACGAGCCACAATCCTCTCACACGTACACTGAGGAACCACAACACCTTCACAACGTGACTACGAAGACCCAATCCATCTCACAACTGTTACAACTGAGGAATCCACAACACAATCTTCAACAACTGTTACAACTGACGAGCCGACAACTCCATCTTCAACTGTACAACTGAGGAATCCACAACACCTTCTTCACCAACGGAGACTACAGATGAAACCACAATTCCATCTTCAACAACTGTTACAACTGAGGAATCCACAAGACAACTGCACAACTCTTACAACTGAACAGCCACAACCCATCTTCGACAACTGTAACAACTGAGGAATCCACAACACCTTCTTCAACAACGGTGACTACAGAAGAAACCACAATTCCATCTTCAACAACTGTTACAACTGAGGAATCCACAACCTCTTCACCTTCGAGCAACTCCAACAACGTTGACAGGATCCACAACACCTTAACAACTACAGAAACCACAACTCCTCTTCAACAACTGTAACAACTGAGGAATCCACAACACCTTCTTCAACAACGTGACTACAGAAGAGTCCACAATTCCATCTTCAACAACTGTTACAACTGAGAATCCACAACACAATCTTCAACAACTGTTACAACTGAAGAGCCGACAACTCCATCTTCGACAACTGTAACAACTGAGGAATCCACAACACTCTTCAACACGGTATACAGGAACCACAATTCCATTAACCTGTAACAACTAGCCCACGACACCCTCACACGGGCTACAGAAGACCACAACTCCATCTTCAACAGCTGTTACGACTGAGGAATCCACAACACCATCTTCACCAACGGTGACTACAGAAGAGCCGATCCACTCCAACTGTACCTGAGCCCACACCCTCGTCAACAACGGTGCCGGCAGCCGCCCCCCTTACAGACAACTCTCAACAACTGACACAAACACAAACTTCCAACTTCAACAACTCTTCACAACGGTGACTACAGAAGAAACCACAACTCCATCTTCACACTGTTACAACTGAGGACCACAACACCTTCTTCAACAACGTGACTCAGAAGAAACCACAATTCCATCTTCAACAACTGTTACAACTGAAGAATCCACAACACCTTCTTCAACAACGGTGACTACAGAAGAAACCACAATTCCATCTTCAACAACTGTAACAACTAAGGCACGACAACCCCTTCTTCAACAACTGTAACAACTGAGGAATCCACAACACCTTCTTCAACAACGGTGACTACAGAAGAAACCACAATTCCATCTTCAACAACTGTTACAACTGACGAATCCACAACACCTCTTCACAACGTTACAGAAGCCACAATTCCATCTTCAACAACTGTTACACTGAGGAATCCACAACACAATCTTCAACAACTGTTACAACTGAAGAGCCGACAACTCTGCTTCGACACACACGGGACTACGGAAACCACAATTCCATCTTCAACAACTGTAACAACTGAGGAATCCACAACACCTTCTTCAACATCGGTGACTACAGAAGAAACCACACTCCATCTTCACTGTACAACTGAGGAATCCACAACACCTCTTCAACAACTGCTACAAGAAACCACAACTCCATCTTCGACAACTGTTACAACTGAGGAATCCACAACACCTTCTCAACAACGGACTACGAAGAACCACAATTCCATCTTCAACAACTGTTACACTGAGAATCCACAACACAATCTTCAACAACTGTTACACGAAGCCACACTCCATCTTCGACACTGTACAACTGAGGAATCCACACACCTTCTTCAACAACGGGACTACAGAGAAACCCAATTCCATCTCAACAACTGTTACAACTGAGGAATCCACAACACAATCTTCAACAACTGTTACAACTGAAGAGCCGACAACTCCATCTTCGACAACTGTAACAACTGAGGAATCCACAACACCTTCTTCAACAACGGAGACTACAGAAGAAACCACAACTCATCTTCAACAACTGTAACAACTGAGGAATCCACAACACCTTCGTCAACAACTGATCCACAACACTTCCAGCAACGGGACTACAGACGAACCCGACTCCATCTTCGACAACTGTAACAACTGAGGAATCCACAACACCTTCTTCAACAACGGTGACTACAGAAGAAACCACAATTCACAATCTTCAACAACTGTTACAACTGAGGAATCCACAACACCATCTTCAACAACGGTGACTACAAAGACACGACACAATCTGCAACAACTGAACAACCGGGTCCACTACTTCGTCAACAACTGTTACAACTGAAGAGCCACAATCCATCTTCAACAACTGTACAACTGAGATCCACACTACGGTCGACAACAGAAGACTACAGAGAAACCACAATCCATCTTCAACAACTGGTACAACTAGCACTACAGAAGAAACCACAATTCCATCTTCAACAACTGTTACAACTGAGGAATCCACAACACAATCTTCAACAACTGTTACAACTGAACAGCCGACAACTCCATCTTCGACAACTGTAACAACTGAGGAATCCACAACACCTTCTTCAACAACGGATACTACAATGACCACAACTGTTACAACTGAAGAGGAATCCACAACACAACTTCAACACTCTTCAACAATCTCTGCCACAACTGTAACAACTGAGGAATCCACAACACCTTCTTCAACAACGGTGACTACAGAAGAAACCACAATCATCTTCAACAAGTTGACAACTGAACTCACAGATCCACACACCTCTTCAACAACTGTTACAACTGAACAGCCGACAACTCCATCTTCGACAACTGTAACAACTGAGGTCCACAACACCTTCTTCAACAACGGACTACAGAAGAAACCAAATATCTTCAACAACTGTACGACTGTCAACACTCTACAGAAGAAACCACAATTCCATCTTCAACAACTGAAACCCACACCTCTTCAACAACGTGCACGAAGAAACTCACTCCACAACTGTAACAACTGCTCCACCCTTCAACAACGGTGACTACAGAAGAGACCACAATTCCATCTTCAACAACTGTTACAACTGAGGAATCGACAACACAACTTCAACACTGTCAACAACGGTGACTACAGAAGAAACCACAACTCCATCTTCAACAACTGGAACAACTAGAAGAAACCACAACTCCATCTTCAACAACTGTTACAACTGAGGAATCCACAACACAATCTTCAACAACTTTGCAACTGAAAGCCGACAACTCCATCTTCACAACTGTAACAACTGAGGAATCACAACACCTTCTTCAACAACGGGACACAGAGAAACCACAATTCCATCTTCAACAACTGTTACAATGAGGAATCACAACACAATCTTCAACAACTGTTCAACTGAAAGCCGACAACTCCATCTTCGACAACTGTAACAACTGAGGAATCCACAACACCTTCTTCAACAACGGAGACTACAGAAGAAACCACAACTCCATCTTCAACAACTGTAACAACTAAAGAACGAAACCGACAACTTAACCACTGAGGAATCACAACACCTTCTTCAACAACGGTGACTACAGAAGAAACCACAATTCCATCTTCAACAACTGTTACAACTGAGGCCCACAAGCCACATCCATCTTCGACAACTGTAACAACTGAGGTAAGCCACACATTCCATCTTCAACCACAACTGTTCAACAACTGTACAACTGAACCCACAACACCTTCTTCAACAACGGTGACTACAGAAGAAACCACAATTCCATCTTCAACAACTGTTACAACTGAGGAATCCACAACACAATCTTCAACAACTGTTACAACTGAAGACCACAATCCATCTGCAACTGTACAACTGAAGAATCACCACAATTCCATCTTCAACAACTGTTACAACTGAGGAATCCACAACACCTTCTTCAACAACGGTGACTACAGAAGAAAGCACAATTCCATTTTCCACAACTGTAACAACTAAGGCAACGACAACCCCTTCTTTAACAACTGTAACAACTGAGGAAGCCACAACACCTTCATCAACATCGGAGACTACAGAAGAAACCACAATTCCATCTTCAACAACTGCTACAACTCCATCTTCGACAACTGTTACAACTGAGGAGTCCACAACACCTTCTCCAACAACGGTGACTACAGAAGAAACCACAATTCCATCTTCAACAACTGTTACAACTGAGGAATCCACAACACAATCTTCAACAACTGTTACAAGTGAAGAGCCGACAACTCCATCTTCCACAACTGGTAGAACAACTGAGGAATCCACAACACCTTCTTCAACAACGGTGACTACAGAAGAAACTACAATTCCATCTTCAACAACTGTTACAACTGAAGAGCCGACAACTCCATCTTGACAACTGTAACAACTGAGGAATCCACAACACCTTCTTCAACAACGAGACTACAGATGAAACCACAATCCATCTTCAACAACTGTTACAACTGAGGAATCCACAACACTTTCACAACGTACACGAAGAACCACAATCCATCTTCAACAAGTGTTACAACTGAGGAATCCACAACACAATCTTCAACAACTGTTACAACTGAACAGCCGACAACTCCATCTTCGACAACTGTAACAACTGAGGAATCCACAACACCTTCTTCAACAACAGAGACTACAGAAGAAACCACAATTCCATCTTCAACAACTGTTACAACTGAGGAATCCACAACACAATCTTCAACAACTGTTACAACTGAAGAGCCGACAACTCCATCTTCGACAACTGTAACAACTGAGGAATCCACAACACCTTCTTCAACAACTGGTGACTACAGAAGAAACCACAATTCCATCTTCAACAACTGTAACAACTGCGGAATCCACAACACCTTCGTCAACAACGGTGACTACAGAAAAAACGACAATTCTATCTTCAACAAGTGTTACAACTGAGGAATCCACAACACAATCTTCAACAACTGTTACAACTGAACAGCCGACAACTCCATCTTCGACAACTGTAACAACTGAGAATCCACAACACCTTCTTCAACAACAGAGACTACAGAAGAAACCAAAATTCCATCTTCAACAACTGTTACGACTGATAATCCACAACACTCTAACAACGTGACTACAGAAGAAAGCACAATTCCATTTCCACAACTGTAACAACTAAAGAAACGACAACCCCTTCTTTAACAACTGTAACAACTGAGGAATCCACAACACCTTCTTCAACAACGGTGACTACAGAAGAAACCACAATTCCATTTTCAACAACTGCTACAACTCCATCTTCACAACTGTACAACTAGACCACAACACCTTCTCAACAACGTGACTACAGAAGAAACACAATTCCATCTTCAACAACTGTTACAACTGAAGGAATCCACAAACAATCTTCAACAACGTTACAGGAAGAGCCGACAACCCTTCTCAACAACGGTGACTACAGAAGAAACCACAATTCCATCTTCAACAACTGTTACAACTGAGGAATCTACAACACCTTCTTCAACAACGGTGACACAGAAGAAACCACAATTCCATCTTCAACAACTGTTGCAACTGAAGAGCCGACAACTCCATCTTCGACAACTGTAACAACTGAGGAATCCACAACACCTTCTTCAACAACGGTGACTACAGAAGAAACCACAATTCCATCTTCAACAACTGTTACAACTGAGGAATCCACAACACCTTCTTCAACAACGTGACTACAGAAGAAACCACAATTCCATCTTCAACAAGTGTTACAACTGAGGAATCCACAACACAATCTTCAACAACTGTTACAACTGAACAGCCGACAACTCCATCTTCGACAACTGTAACAACTGAGGAATCCACAACACCTTCTTCAACAACGGAGACTACAGATGAAACCACAATTCCATCTTCAACAACTGTTACAACTGAGGAATCCACAACACAATCTTCAACAACTGTTACAACAGAAGAGCCGACAACTCCATCTTCGACAACTGTAACAACTGAGGAATCCACAACACCTTCTTCAACAACGGTGACTACAGAAGAACCACAATTCCATCTCAACAACTGTTACAACTGAGGAATCTACAACACAATCTTCAACAACTGTTACAACTGAACAGCCGACAACTCCATCTTCGACAACTGTAACAACTGAGGAATCCACAACACCTTCTTCAACAACAGAGACTACAGATGAAACCACAATTCCATCTTCAACAACTGTTACAACTGAGAATCCACAACACAATCTTCCACAACTGTTACAACTGAAGAGCCGACAACTCCATCTTCGACAACTGTAACAACTGAGGAATCCACAACACCTTCTTCAACAACGGTGACTACAGAAGAAACCACAATTCCATCTTCAACAACTGTTACAACTGAGGAATCTACAACACCTTCTTCAACAACGGTGACTACAGAAGAAACCACAATTCCATCTTCAACAACTGTTACAACTGAGGAATCCACAACACCTTCTTCAACAACGGTGACTACTGAAGAGACCACAATTCCATCTTCAACAACTGTAACAACTGAGAATCCACAACACCATCTTCAACAACTGTGACTACAGAAGAGACCACAATTCCATCTTCAACAACTGTTACAACTGAAGAATCCACAACACCATCTTCAACAACGGTGACAACAGAAGAGCCGACAACTCCATCTTCGACAACTGTAACAACTGAGGAATCCACAACACCTTCTTCAACAACGGTGACTACAGAAGAAACCACAATTCCATCTTCAACAACTGTAACAACTGAAGAATCCACAACACCTTCTTCAACAACGGTGACTACAGAAGAAACCACAATTCCATCTTCAACAACTGTTACAACTGAGGAATCCACAACACAATCTTCAACAACGGTGACTACAGAAGAAACCACAACTCCATCTTCAACAACTGTAACAACTGAGGAATCCACAACACCTTCTTCAACAACGGTGACTACAGAAGAAACCACAATTCCATCTTCAACAACTGTAACAACTGAGGAATCCACAACACCTTCTTCAACAACGGTGACTACAGAAGAGCCACAATTCCATCTTCAACAACTGTAACAACTAAGGAATCCACAACACCTTCTTCAACAACGGAGACTACAGAAGAAACCACAATTCCATCTTCAACAACTGTACAACTGACGAATCCACAACACACCATTCTTCAACAACTGTTGACAACTGAAGAGCCACAACTCCATCTTCAACAACTGTTACAACTGAGGAATCCACAACACCTTCTTCAACAACGGTGACTACAGAAGAAAGCCACAACTCCATCTTCAACAACTGTAACAACTGAAAGGAACTCCACAACACCTTCTTCAACAACGGTGACTACAGAAGAAACCACAATTCCATCTTCAACAACTGTTACAACTGAGGAATCCACAACACAATCTTCAACAACTGTTGCAACTGAAGAGCCGACAATTCCAGCTTCGACAACTGTAACAACTGTGGAATCCACAACACCTTCTTCAACAACTGTGACTTCAGTAGAATCCACAGTTCCATCTTTATCTACTGTGCAATCTTCAACTTCTAAAACTTCAGTCATGCCATCAAAAAATCCTGATCATCATCACAATCATCATCACAATCATCATCACAATTATCATCACAATCATCATCACAATGTTCCCCATCCTCCAATTCTACCTCTTCCTATATCGTCGATTCCACTTCCAAATCTACCATCTCTTCCTATTTTTCCTTTTCCCTCTTTTCCAGCACTTCCCCCGTTGCCTGTTTTGCCCACACTTCCACCATGGCCGATTTTACCAACACTTCCTTCTCCGCCTGTTATAAAATTGCCTCCTTTACCATTACTTCCAACACCTCCTGCCCTACCCTTTAACATTCCTAGCCCTCCGTCTTTACCAATTATTCCTGTACGCCCAAGCTTTCCCGCACTTCCACCGATACCTCCTTCAACATCCTTACTAATTCCTTCTTTCCCAGTATTTCCACAACGGCCTAATTTCCAATCTTTATCCTTGGCTACCCCAATTCCACTTCCGAGCCTACCACCTCTTCCTATTGTTTCCCTTCCTTCTTTTCCGACTCTCCCTCCAATACAAACTCTCCCAACACCACCGCCTATTATCAATATGCGACCTCCACTTCCACCTCTCCCTAATCCTTTTGGGTTTTTATGGAGGGCAAGATGAATATTATACGAAATTATTCTGTTAAGTAAATAATGATACAAATGGATGCCAAATAAAATACAATATATAAAAATACAAATTCATATATACGCTGAAGCATGCTGACCTGGTCTTTGCGTGTATATCTAGTTGACCCCGTCTGTCGACATACTGATTTTACCGTGAAAACAAGTTCTTTTTTCGTTATAAATACAACTAAACTTAGACATGCTAGATAGAAGAAAAATATTGAATAAGAGCCACTCTTAGGGAAGAGGTGTAGTTTAATATGACAAAAAACAATTTATTGTAATCACTACTGAGGAATCCTTAAAGTCACAATAAATGGTGTAGATACGAAACCTGTAATATGCACTTCCCAAATTAGGTAAATAGAAATCGAAAATAAAAGTTTTTTGGGCAGATCAACGTCTTGCTAAAATCGGTATAAATGACATCTATTTGTATTTTATTTTCAAATTCAGAACAAACGTACCAAGTGCCAATTTATCAGTTATTAGTCATAATGCGTATATATGTATAAAGCGCTGTTGTTATTATTTTACAACAGGTGCAGGGGCATCTAACTTATTTTCCTTTTAAATATAATTTGTTATACATTCTCTGTCTATTATTCAATCTAGACCCAGACCGCCCACTGGCCAGGAAACAAACTAAATTTGGTTAAATAAAGGAAAAATAATAATTGTAGTATAATGAAATTAAGAGTAGCATATGCGAAAAGTGCTGTTGTAAAATAGACAGAAAAGGTCAGTGCCCTAAACATGAAGTAAATTTATGTATATCATGTGTACAAAGCGGCAATCAAATTTAAGTATTTGTATAGTACAAATTAGAAACTTTTAAAGTAAACAACATTCTTATCATAAATATGAATATGTAGTATATTTGTATAGACTTTCATTGATAAAAATTAAACATTAAAGACATAATTTATAACTACATAAGTTTCTGCTTGGCTTTTTGGAGGCCTAAGGTCAATCACATTATCCCTTAAGATAAAGATTGCTATATACTACACAACGAATTCGTGTACAAATAATGAATTTTCTTATAAATAGCTAAGCTTAAAATAAGAAATCTAGTATTTCTATGGAGCTGGAAATGGTAAGACGTCGGAATGTTATTAGTTAAACATTTAGCTCTATAATGATATAGAAAAAAAAATAGTTTTTCAGGATAATTTTGTTTTTTGGAGTTTTAACAATGATTAAACCAAAATGTACTGCGAATCATCTAAGACAGTTAACAATATGCGAAACATATCCACAGCTTCCAATGTGCCAAACCACAACTACACCATCAATATGCGATATAATTCCTCAACTACCACTCTGCCAAACGACAATGCCAAGAACCACCACAACAAAACCAACATCAACTGTTTCCACATCAACTCCAAGGGAAACAACACCAACAGCACATACAACTACTTCAATATTTACTCTATGTGTTATTTTTCCACAACTGCCCATATGCAAAACAACAACTTACCGAACCACAACATCATTGCCAACGTCGACTCTGTCGACAACATTAACACCATCAAGCCTTCCATCACAAGTACCAACATCAACAGAACCAACTTATACACAAACAACTGAAGGAATTACAACAATCTCACCATCAATATGCGAAATATTTCCACAACTTCCACTATGCCAAACGACAACCCTACCATCAATATGCGAAACATTTCCACAACTACCAATATGCCAAACCACAATGCCTCAAACCACCACAACACAGCCAACATCAACTGTTTCCACATCAACTGTTTCCACATCAACTCCAACGACTTTAACTCCAAGGGAAACAACACCAACGGAAGATACAACTACTTCAACATTTACTCTATGTGACAGTTTTCCAGAACTGCCCATATGCAAAACAACAACTTATCGAACCACAACATCATTGCCATCATCGACTCTGTTGACAACATTAACACCATCAAGCCTTCCATCAGAAGTACCAACCTCAACAGAACCAACTAATACACAAACAACTGAAGGAATTACAACAATCTCACCATCAATATGCGAAATATTTCCACAACTTCCACTATGCCAAACGACAATCCTACCATCAATATGCGAAACATTTCCACAACTACCAATATGCCAAACCACAATGCCTCAAACCACCACAACACAGCCAACATCAACTGTTTCCACATCAACTCCAACGACTTTAACTCCAAGGGAAACAACACCAACGGAAGATACAACTACTTCAACATTTACTCTATGTGACAGTTTTCCAGAACTGCCCATATGCAAAACAACAACTTATCGAACCACAACATCATTGCCATCATCGACTCTGTTGACAACATTAACACCATCAAGCCTTCCATCAGAAGTACCAACCTCAACAGAACCAACTAATACACAAACAACTGAAGGAATTACAACAATCTCACCATCAATATGCGAAATATTTCCACAACTTCCACTATGCCAAACGACAATCCTACCATCAATATGCGAAACATTTCCACAACTACCAATATGCCAAACCACAATGCCTCAAACCACCACAACACAGCCAACATCAACTATTTCCACATCAACTCCAACGACTTTAACTCCAAGGGAAACAACACCAACGGAAGACACAACTACTTCAACATTTACTCTATGTGACAGTTTTCCAGAACTGCCCATATGCAAAACAACAACTTATCGAACCACAACATCATTGCCATCATCGACTCTGTTGACAACATTAACACCATCAAGCCTTCCATCAGAAGTACCAACCTCAACAGAACCAACTAATACACAAACAACTGAAGGAATTACAACAATCTCACCATCAATATGCGAAATATTTCCACAACTTCCACTATGCCAAACACAAACAACTGAAGGAATTACAACAATCTCACCATCAATATGCGAAATATTTCCACAACTTCCACTATGCCAAACGACAATCCTACCATCAATATGCGAAACATTTCCACAACTACCAATATGCCAAACCACAATGCCTCAAACCACCACAACACAGCCAACATCAACTGTTTCCACATCAACTGTTTCCACATCAACTCCAACGACTTTAACTCCAAGGGAAACAACACCAACGGAAGATACAACTACTTCAACATTTACTCTATGTGACAGTTTTCCAGAACTGCCCATATGCAAAACAACAACTTATCGAACCACAACATCATTGCCATCATCGACTCTGTTGACAACATTAACACCATCAAGCCTTCCATCAGAAGTACCAACCTCAACAGAACCAACTAATACACAAACAACTGAAGGAATTACAACAATCTCACCATCAATATGCGAAATATTTCCACAACTTCCACTATGCCAAACGACAACCCTACCATCAATATGCGAAATATTTCCACAACTGCCAATATGTTTGAAAACAACTATTTCAACTGAAGTCCCCACGTCAACAAAGACAACTGCCATATCTACATTATCAACTGCAGCTCCAATATCGACAGTAACAACTGCTGCACCTACATCATCAGTATCAACTGAAATTCTAACATCTACAATATCGACTATAGTTCCAACATCAACAGTAACAACTGCTGCACCTACATCTACAGTAATAACTGCTGCACCTACATCAACAGTAACAACTGCAGCTCCAACATCTACAATATCGACTACAGTTCCAACATCAACTGTAACAACTTCTGCACCGACATCAACAATATCAACCGAAGTTCCCACATCGACAGTAACAACTGCTGCTCCGACATCATCAGTATCAACTGAAATTCCAACATCTACAATATCGACTACAGTTCCAACATCAACTGTAACAACTTCTGCACCGACATCTACAGTAACAACTGAAGTTCCAACATCTACAATAACGACTACAGTTCCTACATCAACAGTAACAACTGCAGCTCCAACATCGACAATATCAACTACAGCTCCAACATCGACAATATCGACTACAGCTCCAACATCTACAATATCGACTACAGTTCCAACATCAACTGTAACAACTGCTGCACCTACATCTACAGTAATAACTGCTGCACCTACATCAACAGTAACAACTGCAGTTCCAACATCTACAATATCGACTACAGTTCCAACATCAACTGTAACAACTTCTGCACCGACATCTACAGTAACAACTGAAGTTCCAACATCTACAATAACGACTACAGTTCCTACATCAACAGTAACAACTGCAGCTCCAACATCTACAATATCAACTACAGCTCCAACATCTACAATATCGACTACAGTTCCAACATCAACTGTAACAACTTCTGCACCGACATCAACAATATCAACTGAAGTTCCCACATCGACAGTAACAACTGCTGCTCCGACATCATCAGTATCAACTGAAATTCCAACATCTACAATAACGACTACAGTTCCAACATCAACACCTACATCTACAGTAACAACTGCAGCTCCAACATCTACAATATCGACTACAGTTCCAACATCAACTGTAACAACTTCTGCACCGACATCAACAATATCAACTGAAGTTCCCACATCGACAGTAACAACTGCTGCTCCGACATCATCAGTATCAACTGAAATTCCAACATCTACAATATCGACTACAGTTTCAACATCAACAGTAACAACTGCTGCACCTACATCTACAGTAACAACTGCAGCACCAACATCTACAATATCGACTACAGTTCCAACATCAACTGTAACAACTTCTGCACCGACATCATCAATATCAACTACAGCTCCAACATCGACAATATCGACTACAGCTCCAACATCGACAATATCGACTACAGCTCCAACATCTACAATATCGACTACAGTTCCAACATCAACTGTAACAACTTCTGCACCGACATCAACAATATCAACTCAAGTTCCCACATCGACAGTAACAACTGCTGCTCCGACATCATCAGTATCAACTGAAATTCCAACATCTACAATATCGACTACAGTTTCAACATCAACAGTAACAACTGCTGCACCTACATCTACAGTAACAACTGCAGCACCAACATCTACAATATCGACTACAGTTCCAACATCAACTGTAACAACTTCTGCACCGACATCATCAATATCAACTGCAGCTCCAACATCGACAATATCGACTACAGCTCCAACATCGACAATATCGACTATAGCTCCAACATCTACGACTACAGTTCCAACATCAACTGTAACAACTTCTGCACCGACATCAACAATATCAACTGAAGTTCCCACATCGACAGTAACAACTGCTGCTCCGACATCATCAGTATCAACTGAAATTCCAACATCTACAATATCGACTACAGTTTCAACATCAACAGTAACAACTGCTGCACCTACATCTACAGTAACAACTGCAGCACCAACATCTACAATATCGACTACAGTTCCAACATCAACTGTAACAACTTCTGCACCGACATCAACAATATCAACTGAAGTTCCCACATCGACAGTAACAACTGCTGCTCCGACATCATCAGTATCAACTGAAATTCCAACATCTACAATATCGACTACAGTTTCAACATCAACAGTAACAACTGCTGCACCTACATCTACAGTAACAACTGCAGCACCAACATCTACAATATCGACTACAGTTCCAACATCAACTGTAACAACTTCTGCACCGACATCAACAATATCAACTGAAGTTCCCACATCGACAGTAACAACTGCTGCTCCGACATCATCAGTATCAACTGAAATTCCAACATCTACAATATCGACTACAGTTTCAACATCAACAGTAACAACTGCTGCACCTACATCTACAGTAACAACTGCAGCACCAACATCTACAATATCGACTACAGTTCCAACATCAACTGTAACAACTTCTGCACCGACATCAACAATATCAACTGCAGCTCCAACATCGACAATATCGACTACAGCTCCAACATCGACAATATCGACTACAGCTCCAACATCTACAATATCGACTACAGTTTCAACATCAACAGTAACAACTGCTGCACCTACATCTACAGTAACAACTGCAGCACCAACATCTACAATATCGACTACAGTTCCAACATCAACTGTAACAACTTCTGCACCGACATCATCAATATCAACTGCAGCTCCAACATCGACAATATCGACTACAGCTCCAACATCGACAATATCGACTACAGCTCCAACATCTACAATATCGACTACAGTTTCAACATCAACAGTAACAACTGCTGCACCTACATCTACAGTAACAACTGCAGCACCAACATCTACAATATCGACTACAGTTCCAACATCAACTGTAACAACTTCTGCACCGACATCATCAATATCAACTGAAGTTCCCACATCGACAGTAACAACTGCTGCTCCGACATCATCAGTATCAACTGAAATTCCAACATCTACAATAACGACTACAGTTCCAACATCAACACCTACATCTACAGTAACAACTGCAGCTCCAACATCTACAATATCGACTACAGTTCCAACATCAACTGTAACAACTTCTGCACCGACATCAACAATATCAACTGAAGTTCCCACATCGACAGTAACAACTGCTGCTCCGACATCATCAGTATCAACTGAAATTCCAACATCTACAATATCGACTACAGTTTCAACATCAACAGTAACAACTGCTGCACCTACATCTACAGTAACAACTGCAGCACCAACATCTACAATATCGACTACAGTTCCAACATCAACTGTAACAACTTCTGCACCGACATCATCAATATCAACTGCAGCTCCAACATCGACAATATCGACTACAGCTCCAACATCGACAATATCGACTACAGCTCCAACATCTACAATATCGACTACAGTTCCAACATCAACTGTAACAACTTCTGCACCGACATCAACAATATCAACTGAAGTTCCCACATCGACAGTAACAACTGCTGCTCCGACATCATCAGTATCAACTGAAATTCCAACATCTACAATATCGACTACAGTTTCAACATCAACAGTAACAACTGCTGCACCTACATCTACAGTAACAACTGCAGCACCAACATCTACAATATCGACTACAGTTCCAACATCAACTGTAACAACTTCTGCACCGACATCATCAATATCAACTGCAGCTCCAACATCGACAATATCGACTACAGCTCCAACATCGACAATATCGACTACAGCTCCAACATCTACGACTACAGTTCCAACATCAACTGTAACAACTTCTGCACCGACATCAACAATATCAACTGAAGTTCCCACATCGACACTAACAACTGCTGCTCCGACATCATCAGTATCAACTGAAATTCCAACATCTACAATATCGACTACAGTTTCAACATCAACAGTAACAACTGCTGCACCTACATCTACAGTAACAACTGCAGCACCAACATCTACAATATCGACTACAGTTCCAACATCAACTGTAACAACTTCTGCACCGACATCAACAATATCAACTGAAGTTCCCACATCGACAGTAACAACTGCTGCTCCGACATCATCAGTATCAACTGAAATTCCAACATCTACAATATCGACTACAGTTTCAACATCAACAGTAACAACTGCTGCACCTACATCTACAGTAACAACTGCAGCACCAACATCTACAATATCGACTACAGTTCCAACATCAACTGTAACAACTTCTGCACCGACATCAACAATATCAACTGCAGCTCCAACATCGACAATATCGACTACAGCTCCAACATCGACAATATCGACTACAGCTCCAACATCTACAATATCGACTACAGTTTCAACATCAACAGTAACAACTGCTGCACCTACATCTACAGTAACAACTGCAGCACCAACATCTACAATATCGACTACAGTTCCAACATCAACTGTAACAACTTCTGCACCGACATCATCAATATCAACTGCAGCTCCAACATCGACAATATCGACTACAGCTCCAACATCGACAATATCGACTACAGCTCCAACATCTACAATATCGACTACAGTTTCAACATCAACAGTAACAACTGCTGCACCTACATCTACAGTAACAACTGCAGCACCAACATCTACAATATCGACTACAGTTCCAACAGCAACTGTAACAACTTCTGCACCGACATCATCAATATCAACTGCAGCTCCAACATCGACAATATCGACTACAGCTTCAACATCGACAATATCGACTACAGCTCCAACATCTACAATATCGACTACAGTTCCAACATCAACAGTAACAACTGCTGCACCTACATCTACAGTAACAACTGCAGCACCAACATCTACAATATCGACTACAGTTTCAACATCAACAGTAACAACTGCTGCACCTACATCAACAGTAACGACTGCAGCTCCAACATCTACAATATCGACTACAGTTCCAACATCAACTGTAACAACTTCTGCACCGACATCAACAATATCAACTGCAGCTCCAACATCGACAATATCGACTACAGCTCCAACATCGACAATATCGACTACAGCTCCAACATCTACAATATCGACTACAGTTCCAACATCAACTTTAACAACTTCTGCACCTACATCTACAGTAATAACTGCTGCACCTACATCAACAGTAACAACTGCAGCTCCAACATCTACAATATCGACTACAGTTCCAACATCAACAGTAACAACTGCTGCACCTACATCTACAGTAACAACTGCTGCACCTACATCTACAGTAACAACTGCAGCTCCAACATCTACAATATCGACTACAGTTCCAACATCAACTGTAACAACTTCTGCACCGACATCAACAATATCAACTGAAGTTCCCACATCGACAGTAACAACTGCTGCTCCGACATCATCAGTATCAACTGAAATTCCAACATCTACAATATCGACTATAGTTCCAACATCAACAGTAACAACTGCTGCACCTACATCTACAGTAACAACTGCAGCTCCAACATCTACAATATCGACTATAGTTCCAACATCAATAGTAACAACTGGTCCACCTACATCTACAGTAACAACTGCTGCACCGACATCAACTATTACAACTGAAGTTCCAACATCAACAATATCGACTACAATACCTACATCAACAGTAACGACACTTATAACTTCAACTTTACCAACTGTGACGTCCACATCCTCGGTTTCTACAGAACTTCCGGCATCAACCACTGTGCAACCATCAACGAAGTTTGTCAAGCCAGGTCATCATCATAATCATCATCACGTACATCATCACCATTTACCATTACCCAGTTTGCCTAATCCTTCTTTTATTCCGATTCCCCTTCCACTAATACCACCTCCAGTTCTCCCACTGCCCCCATTGCAACCATTGCCTCCTTTACCACTTAATCCACCTATTGTACCTTTTTTACCTCCGCTTCCAGTGGTATCACTTTCACCCCAATTACCGACTATTCCAACCTTACCACCTGTACTAATTCCGGGAGTACGACCACCTCTGAAGCTACCCCCTTTACCTAATCCATTTGGATTTCATTGGGAAAAAATTCGTTCCAATTATAAGAATATATAATACAAATTAAATAAAATATTTACGTTGCTAAAGATGAAATATTGTACATTTCTAAACAATTTTATAGAATTTTATTTTAAAAATAATAATAAACAGATTAATGCAAAAATTCCTTTCAGATTACTTTAATTTATTACTCATTACAATATTAAAACAAGCAAGAAAGCTATAGTCGAGTGTGCTCGACTATATAATACTATATAATATATAATGCCCAAAGATATGTTATATATTTATATATTTATTTAGCACTCGCCAATTTTGAGTTTATTTAAAAAATAAAAAAAAATCGCCTCGAGCATCGAACCGCAGACCTCTTGCACGCAAGTTCAATCCTCTAAGCACTGAGCCACACTCTTTTCAAATTTGTTAAAGAAAAAACACTAAGTTAATGTTGCTGTGTGTGGGGTGAGAACAGTAAGCAAGCGTACGCTATTGAGACGCATCTCAAATTCTGGTATTTGGAATGTGTATAACTTCCATGTTAATTATCCGATCTGTACCAAATTTTCACTCAACGGTCAGGCACACATATTCTTACTTTGTACCAATTCAGTCATGTAGCTTGTCTGGGTCTGGGTGCAGTGGTATCTTCAAAATGGTTTTCATCGATTTGTGGCGGCGGCGGGGGGCGTGGCAAAAATCCAAAATAAACTTGATCTGCCTGCAACTAATACTTAAGCCGTCCACCACTCTAGGATACTAGGAACTGCCGAAAGCATTCTTTTACTAATAAAGTTAAAATAAATAGATTATAACTTGAACACCCTTTTGTTATACGTACAAACGGAATTCCCGCTGGTGGAAATCGAAAGTTGAAATTAAGTCTTTAACTCTTATAGTCTTAGAGATCTATGTGATCATACGGGTCAATTCGACTGAATATATGTATATACTGTATGGGCCTTCTTTTGGGCGTTACATATATTTGTTGGTCTCACAGTGAAACTGTGAATTATGACTGTCGGGAGCAGCGTCATAAAATAAGTTATAGTTAAAGCTTATTTATTATGTATATGTCCCCTCTTCCTTTTTTGTACATTGGCGTCTGCCGGCAGCTCTCATTTAGAGCAGCTGCTAATCTCACCCGCGTCGTTTCGCTAATCCAACTAAGCGTGTGGTTGCGATTATTGATCTTTGGCTTGCAACGCGTCCGCTGCAGTCAAATCCTTGAAAACATTTATGCTTGTGACTCGTCAGTCACAGCACTTATAAACTATATTGTAAATTAAACATTTGTGTTATTTTTATTGATGCCACCAAAAACAAAGTTACTAAAAAAGCTTAGTAAGTCAACAATGACAGTTTCATTTTAAATAGTCAGTGTTATTCCTTTCTGCGTATTATGGTACATAAATATTTTATACAGTTATAGGGTCACCGAACTCGTGACCACAATTGGTACAATCAAGGAATTATACAACATTACAGTTGTTCACAGTTGATAACTATTTACATTTTTCATGAGTCATAAAGAAAACTTGATGAATAAATATAGGACTTACCAATTATTTCGAGGAAAACAATGTTGACCCCAGTAAACATTACAGTGTTTGTTGAATATCTAAATTATCAGTTGACAAGGCAGTTCTTATTTATGGTTATGTTTAAAATGTCCATTACGTGTGTACTGACTATATAAAGAACGAAACCCACCTGACTTGGAATAGTATTTTTAAGAATTTCACAATGGTAAGATATAAATAATAGATCCTTATATTTTTTTTATCAACATACTACATGTTTCTTAGTGTTTCAGTCGCTTATTGATCCTTTTCCTTTTTGACGCCTTCTCATTGAAAACTGTTCAATGTGTCTCAAAAGATTTCAGACAATTAACAACGCCTCCTTCACTATGTGAAATGTATCCGCTATTGCGGATTGGTTTAGTCCATATAAGTCCATAATACCGGCCACAGAGATTGATGAATCCGTGACATCATCATTACTATTACCGACAAAACCAATTGAAAGGACGTCTGAAAAAAGTACTGAAATAATAACAGTGCCGACAAAACCATTTATTTTAACAAATCCAACTGAAATTACTACTCAAAGATCTCCAACAACCACCACCCTTCTACCGACAAAGTTAACGGAAACCACAGTTACAACTGTAGAATGTTTAACATTATCTACAGTTTCTCCATTAACTGAAGAATTAACAACATTAAGGCCAACAACTATTACTAATCTCATACCGACAAAGCCGACAGAAACTAGAACGTCAGAAGAAACTACTGAAATAATAATAATAGTACCGACAAAACCTTCTATTTCAACAACTCCTACTGAATTTACTTATCCAGGATCTCCAACAATCATCACCTCCTTACCGACAAAGTTATCGGAAACTACAGTTACAACTAAAGATTCTACAACATCCACTACAACTTCTGGATTAACTGAAGAATTAACAACATTAAGGCCAACAACTCTTACCAATCCCTTACCGACAAAGCCGATAGAAACAACAACGTCAAAAGAAACTTCTAAAACAATGATAATAGTACCGACAAAACCTTCTATTTCGACAACACCAACTAAATCTACTTTTCAGGGATCTTCAACAATCACCACCCCTTTATCAACAAAACTAATTGAAACGACAGTTACAACTGATGAGTATAAATCGTCACCTACAGCTTCTGTATCTGTAGAACCAACTACACTGAGGCCAACAACAGATGCCAGATCCACAACTGAAGAAATCACTATTTTGTCTTCAACTACCGAGACGGATGCGGATAATAAAACTTTTAATACAACTATCAAACCAAGTCAACAACATCAGCATCATCACTTTCATCATTATATTATTGCACTGCCTTCCCCTAAACTTACGCTACTTCCCATCATTGAATTAGAACCAATACATAAGCAGGCTCCCATTTCAAGTCTCGTAGAAATGCTTACGCCATCGCCTCCTATTGTGATTCCTAGTCCTCATCTTCCTATTGTCCTTCACCCACTACAAGAACTTCCAGAACCACCGGCTCTTCAATCTCCTCTCAATCTACCACATCCTGTACTCCGACCTCCAATCCCACACTTTCCAATTCCATTCCATTTTTAAACTAGTTAAAGAAGCTGAATTTAAGTTAATGTAAATAAATATAAACAAGATTCAATAGAAACATTTGAAGAAAAATTCACTTTTCTATTTAAAATAAAATGGAAAATATTCCTATTCAACCATATTCCCAATTTATGTACCATGTATTGGATCCATCAAGCAATATATTCGAAAATATTTGAAATCAAATAACTTCATTATTATGGAAATTTACAGCGCAAAGACAGAAAGATATGATATCGAAATAAAACTATAGAGTCTGTGTAAAACGATATTATTTATTTGCTTATTAGAAATTTGTGGTCACTTAACACTCTTTAATATCAAAAAAAATTGACGGCATCGTTAAAACTTATTCCTGGCTTTCTTCTGTAAACAAAATCTCATACTTTTATCTGTCAATGCATATTACATCAGTTAATAAAATTAACTTTTTCAGCTAATAAGATGCTTTTAATATCAACACCAACGACCACCCCAGAATCCTGGACCGGATGGACCACACCAACTATTGAATGGTCCATTGAATGGCCCAAAACAAGGATCATAGAATCCACTGGGAGCACTGCCACCACAAGTTCCGATACAAGCACCTGGATAGCAAGTATAACACATGGTGTGAGTTGAGTATGAGCTAAAATTGAAAACGAACTACATTTTAGTCATTTGACTTAAAAAAAAAAAAAAAACAAAAACATACAACTCCTGAATTACACGAAAAGAGGAAAAATCGTCAAAGCTTTAATAATATTTTAAGAGAATTTAGTTCTACAAGGTTCCAAAGACTTATTTTGACTGAACGAAAATGCTTCTAGCCGTTTGCACCACTAAAATTTAGAATGAGTAGAAACTCATGGCCAATTATGGGTACAAAAATTATTTTACCTCTCCTTATATTAAATTGGTGACGACCTGAATCTTAACCCTTCGAAGTTACAGTAAAAAAAATCGAATTTGGCGTATATTCGTTATTTATTATTTCGGTATTTAATATTTATTTTCTTAGTACTTATTTAATTTCACATCTGGCCTGGCTACATTTCATATCGGTTGAATCCTGGATTTCGTTCTGAAGATAGTGCTAACAGCATGGTCCACAGCCTCCACATGGTCCACAGCAAGATCCACATGGCCCGCAAGGACCGCAAGGCCCACACGGTCCACATCCTCCACATGGCCCACAGCAAGGCCTGCAACAAGGACTGCAGCAAGGAGAGCAGCAGGAGCCGCAGCATGAGTAGCACGGATTGCACATCTTGAAATGATAGTGATTGCAGTCTCGCTGTGGCGTACAATATACACATATATATTTAAAATATGTATTTATTTTCAGATAGCTAAGTATAAATACATACACTTCTGCTAACTTCTTCACAGAAACAGGACCTCTTTGAATTGCAATAATCTTGTGAATTTCACAGATCCTAAATTACAGATTCTGAGTTACACACAGTCGTTGCAGATGGAATATTTATAGGAAATACTTGCACTTTATAAAAAAATAATTTATATCTTAAAGAAATATTATATTAATTTCTTTACTTACTTGGCGCCTACGACAATTACAAATATTTACAAATAATTTGCCAGATGTTTACAGTTTACACTCTAAACGAATAATAAAACACAAAACTTATTTTTGTCAACAGTATAAGAAAATTTAATTTAATTTTTCAAAAGCCTACTAAAATAACTATAGAGCCTATATATATTTTACAGATCATTCACACAATTACTTTCTTGTATTATTACTTTCCTTGATTCCAGCAATATCCTACGCATATTCGATTCGTAACGTACAGCATAGAGCAGATGCATACATACAATCTGATAACTTATAAGAAAAACTATTTACGATTCTCCTGGCAAATAATTAAAAACAGTGTAATTTCGCTAAAATTTGATTAGTTTTTATTTAGTTCTTATATCTTAGTTTTCGTATGCAAACAATAAACCCATAGAGTAAAAGCTAGACATATTTGTTCGAAGTGTTGTACATAAATTACTCGTCGGTGTTAAAATTGAATGTTGTAAATATACGCTTGAGTCTATAAAACTCATATTTCCTCCTAGAATTCTTCTGTAATCAAGTCTTGTCATAACCGGTTTCAGCGAACGCAAGTTTCAAATGCATTTTGAAGAGCTTTGTCTGCATATCGATATATACACAGGAGCATTAATTATTTGATGTGAAGCCAAAGCGAACAGACATCTTGAATATTAAAATTTAACACCAGCAGCCTCTATAAGCACAAGGATTGCAGCAATTGTTGAAAGGTCCGTGGAAGCAACCAAAAGATGGATCACAAAAGCCACTTGGAGCGCAACCACCACAAGAGCCGATGCAGGCACCTGGATAGCAAGGATAACTACACATTTTGCCAAATTGCTAAGAGCCTGAAAAATAATATAAAAACAAAATATAATAATATAATAAAACAAACATGAAATTAAATTTAATATTATAAAATACACACCGAACTCGGATTACACGAAAAAAAGGAGAAATATTAAGTTTTATGTAATATTTATTTTAGAAACTATATGCCGAAAGTGTTAAGGGTTTGTTTAATACTGACGAAAATGTATTATGTTGGTTGTACGTTGAATTTTAAATTGAGTGAAAACTCAAAGTGAATTTGGATTTAATGTAAAAAAAATATTTCGATTGGACATTTAAAAACTGAGCAGATATTGAAAATACCCTGCGCTTCTTAAAGAATAAAGTTTTACATACATATGTATGTATATTTTCATAGAAACTTCAAAAGGTCTCAACAATTTTATTCTACACTAGCAAATTGTTTTTTCTTTTATATACATATACGTTTTTTCTTAAATTAAATTTTCACTTTGGGCACATTCTCCTTTTGTGTTTTTTTATTATGTTATTTTATGTTGTTGAAAGAGGAAAAATCTCATCCAAAAGTGTCATTTAAGTCAATAATTAACTTAAGAATCACATGAATTAAAAGCAGAGGTCTAAGTGAAAATAATGACGGAGGAGCATAGAAGACAAAGCGGAAATTAATACCACACATGCTGCGCTAGAACTGAATAAATTAAATGATATTAGTCGCTACTTTGTATATGTATCCTTGCGGTTTTGTTACTTTGCCATTACGCATACGCTGCGTGTGACAGTGACACCGTCAGCTTCCAGTGCCTGAACCAAGCGGCCTGTCAATGCTGTCAGACCATCAACTCAATCGCTGTTACTCTCTAAAATTAAGTGCGAAAATGTGCAAATTAGATTTTGTGGTTGATGTGAAACTCTGTCACATACACACACACACGTAAATATATATATATATATATATATATATATATATATGTTTGTGCTTACGTATAGAAGCAACAACCATTCACCTTTAATTATGAGCCGCCTACGTTGCGTATACGCTATACGCAAGTCTACATGTACCAAGTAACAACAACTTTTTGACACCACGCATATGAATTAATTAGCAATTGAGTCAGTCAGGCTGACGTTTCCAGTATTTACAAGTATTCAACTGACAAATAATATACATACATACATACATACATGTATGCTAACTAACATACATTAAGATCAGGGTTAAATTTCATTTAAGCAAAAAACCAACGAATATTAAATGCTCTAGATAATGTTAATTATAAATCAAAAATATTTTGTATTAATAACTAAATAAAAAATAAAAGAAGTGAATGCTAAATTTACTTAATCCAGCAAAGTAAGACATTTTCCATGTCTGATATATCGTATGCGAAACACATTGTATAATATATGTGCCTGTCAGCTGTAGTTGAAAACAAAGCAGGGGAACAATTAGTAAATATAAATTGTAAAAAAGGTTTTCAAGTTAGTCTTAACTAATTAGTTGCATGTCTGAGTATAAGAATATATTCAGATACATCAAAACAAAATTAAACTCTACAAATAAAATGATTAACTTTTAAGATTGTTATTTGATTGGCTTTGAATATAATTATTAAACCATTAATGTCAGACAGGCCACAAGCAATACAGTAAGTATAAGTATGTATGCTCTCACATGCATTCACATATGTGTGTATGTGTGATGACAAGATTGTTGTAGTCGTAATTGATTACACTTGGGACCAGCGTCAATTTGACAAGGCACATAAAAAGTCTGCTGTCCATTGGAAGCATTTAAAAGTGGTTTTCAGCATCATTGTTCATTGTCAGCACTTGGATACAGAAGTGGGATGGAGGGGAGGTGTTGTTGTGGCTGATAATTTTTGTGTTCTGTAACTGTCAATTGAATATGTCACAACCAATAAGAAATACGCCCCACTTGAACATTTTGCATACATCAAAATCAGAAATAAATGTTAATTGTTCTGAAATCAATTGTGCGAATGGCCAATACTTCGATTGTTAAGCATTTTAAAGTTTTTTATGAATTGACCCGATAGTCACTGTCAGTATTCAATAATTGTTTTATGTGAGAGCGAAGCATAGCTAATAGGATTAAAAAAAAAACTGAATCTCATTATAGTTGACTTTAATACTTTAATTTTATGCAAATATTTAATAATAAATATGTAAACATTTTTACCATTATTTCAATTTCTGTTTTTATATTTTAAACATTTGCTACAGAAATACATTTGTAGTAATTGTCATATTAAGTATAGAGCAACATTTGCAATTGAAAAGTTGACCGAACAAAACTTAATTGATGATTCAACTTTGTGTTGTGCATTCACTTGCTTATGCGACACATATCATTCATAATTTCAGCGAGCTTATAAAAAATGCATAGATTGTCGAATATGTCTGTCTGTCACTGTTGACTGCTGACTACCGTTGCTTGCATAACTGCTGTGGGTCCTTTGCGAAAAAACATTTCAAAATTTCAGTTGGTAATCGTTGGCGACGAACAGCCAAGTTAATGCCAAGCAATTTGTCAACAATACTTATTATCAGATTTTTGATTGAAATTTCTATTTTTTTTTTTTTTTTTTTGGTTTTTTTTTTTATTTTTTTGTTATTCTTTTTTGCTTTTTGTTTTATTTTTCTTTTACTACTCGTAGTTGCGCTGAGTGAAGATTGATTTGCTAAAACAACAACAAGACTAACAAAAATAGCAACAACAAAAACAACAATGACAACAGAACAACTGTGTGCGATGAATGTTGAGCACAGTGTGCTGTTGAAGATGAAAATGATTGATTTGCCATAATGCCAGAGGCAAAGGCAAATGCCAAAAACGTAAGGGAGATGCGATGCGGAATGAAGTGTGTAGCATGGAAGCTTCTCTCACAGTTTTCTATTTGAGTTGTGCCAAGCTCTTGTTTTAAAGTGGAACAGAAGCAGAGCCAGGCTAATCATCAATCAATCATATGCCCTGCAATTGCCGTACGTTGCATAAAACAAAAGGAAATCGCTTAAAGTTTCTGCCCAGCAAAGTATGCAACGTTTTGTTTGAGCTGCAAAGTATGTTACGGCTTGGCTTTATGTACATACATACATACATACATATATGGAAGTGTATATATAACATATATAAATTTACATATGTATAGGTGGGTGCGTTTGCTCGTATTTGCTTTGTACTTGCCTCTGACTTATCGGATTTGCTTCAGAGTCTGAGTCAGACTCAGTGTTAGCTACATCTACAGCACCAGCTACAGTCATAGTTACAGTTACAGCCACTGACTCAGTCGCAGTCGCAGTCGCATACAAAGTCGAAGTCGAAGTCGAAGTCGCAGAAGTAGTCAGTCTTTATCTCTGTTTGCAAATTTAATTTCAGCTGTCAATCAGCATTCATTACAATCGAGCTGCTGGATTTAAAACCGCATTTTAAGCCATGGCAAAGAAAATTGCGCATACGCAGCGCGAAACAAAACCGTTGACGACAGGTAACAGCAAAACCATATATATATATATATATATATATATATATATATACTATATACAATGACATACACAAACATATCTACAGATATACACACACCCATACACACACATTTATATACACTTAAAAGCTGCCGCCAAATTGATTGTAATTGACACTTATTGGACAGCAGACGCTGACAGAGTTTCGTTGTCTGTGCCGTTGCGGACCTTTGTCCTTTTTGGCCCAGGACACCATTGTGTGCCAGTCCGAAAATCTGTCGGTGTAAATAAATCAATAGGGGGATCGAAAAGAACAATTCGATGGCACAAACAACTACCCAAAATGCAATATTAAATATTCCTAAATATAGAGTAACCTGATCTCTTTGTAACCGGAGTAGTAATAGAAGCACAGTGAATATTAAATAAATGTTTATGAGTTATTTATAAAATTTATTAGATTCATTTGCAATATATTATAAGTACAGCATGGTGTTATTACATAACTTAAATTAGAATCGCATTGATTTTTTTCTTTTTTTTTAAATTTATTAAATGCATTTAGTACATTTCTGTTTCGTTTGTTATATATGTATAACAAAAGCCCGAAAAAGAATCAATCTTCCGCTTTTTTCTGCAATGAGTTTTCCCGCTCAAACAAAAATACAAACAAAATAACAATGAACCCAAAGCAAAAACCATTCCATTTGGCAATTCGAATTTCGGTTTTCTTGTCGCTTGTCGTTGGTTTGGAAAAACGTGTCTGGCATTCGTTTTTATACTCGGTGCCCATTGGGTACCAAGAGTATATTGAGTTTGTGACAGCAGCAATTGTATGTAACACCCATATGAAGGCATGACCGACCCTATAAAGTATATATATTTTGACTTAAGATCAACAGCCGAGTCGATTGGAGCATGTCCGTCTGTCCGTCTGTACGTCTGACAGTCTGTCCATCTGTACGTCCGTATGAACACACAGATCTCGGAGACTATAAGAGCTAGAGACTTCAATTTTTTGCAAAGTGCTTGTAGTGTTTGCAGGCAGATCAAGTTTATTTTGGATTTTTGCCATGCCCCCACCGCATCCACAAATCGATGAAAACCATTTTGAACACACCACCGCACCCACACCCAGACAAGCTACATGACTGAATTTTGGTACAAAGTTAGAATATGTTTATCTGGAATATGTGTAAAAATTTGGTATGGATCGGATAATGAACATGGAAGTTATACACAATTTAAATACCAAACTTTGAGAGGCGTCTCTATATACATGTAATTTGGGCACCGAGTATTATATAGTCGAGCGAACTCGACTATAGCTTTCTTACTTGTTTTTTTTTCTATTTTTGTTCTTTTCATTTTGGATTTTGGTAATGAAACCAAAGCGAAAGTCCGAACACAACTGATAATGAACCAACAGGCAATACGAATTGATTTCTCAGCAGCTCAGTTTTTGTGGTCAGCAAGTTGTTTTAAATTTATAACAAATGCAAGGAGTTTAACAAGCAACAACTATGAACAAAAAGTATGTGTGTGTGTGTCTGTGTGTGCGTGTGTGTTGTGTATACTCATGTATGTCCCGCACTACATATAGAGCACAAAAAGTTTGTTGAACTAAGGGCTGACTTACTACTGGGATCCATAGTACTTACTTACGCCATCTTCGGCAGCCAACGAAGCGTTTGATTTTAGCTGAGTTCTGAAGCGATGCTAAGAGCAGCTCTCATAGTCCCATTTTTTCTCTCTCTCTCTCTCTCCGTCTCTCTCTCTTTCTCTGAATCCATCCGTTTATTCTCACACTTCCTATATAGTCGGAAGCTGTGTTTAAAGTTTCAAGCAAAGTTTTCAATTTAAATGTTGAAGCAATCGAAAGCGAGAAGTGCTGCTGAACTACTGAGTAACTCGGAGTCCAAACTAAGCCAAACTTACTTCCACATTGATTGACGTTAAGAATGATTACCCAAGAATTGGTCTCAGCCACCTGTATTCATGACCCGCAACTATGAACTTGCCTGACACCCAGATGGTAGGCGTAAATTTATTCACCTGCCTGCTGGTTTTTACCTGAATAATAAATTAATCCCTTTTCAGGTTCCTATAATTTTATATAAAAACAATAAGAATATTGTGGGCATTTATATATTTATTTCTAGGGTAATGATGGATAATCATCTTTATGAGATAAATCAAAGAAATTTATTTTAATTTTTGTAACTTCAAGATCACAAAAAAAAAATAAAAAAATGTAACTGTATAAAATTGATATAACAGAATGAAGAGATGTAAAGATAAAAAGATAAATTCGTAATGCAGTTTACAGAAATGAACTCAGTCTCAATGTGTGAGTCTCATTTAATTTCGTTTATTGGGTCGGAATTATTCACTACTATTTGATCTAAATACCTTTAAGGTTCATTTTCCATTGCTCAGATTTAATAGGGAATTGTAACATTTGTTGCCTTGTGTTTGCTTCAATAAAATCAACAATCAACAGGAACAAAAACAACAAAAAAAAGGCCACAAAAAAAGGAGAATATATATATAAATATATATATTAGAGAAATATATATGAATGCTCATCACATTTTTATAACCACGTAGACATAAAGATTGCTATCGCTCCACTTCTATGGGAAAACGTGAAATAGGAACAACTGCCTGTTATTTTTGGTAGGACACAACGAATTTGTTGCTTCTCTGTTGTTGCTGTAATCTTTTGTTATGTGACCAATAAAGTAGGCGGCAGTTGGCAGTTGGTCTTGATGCTTGTGCTTAGTGATGGTGTTGGGTTTGGGGTTGGAGTTGTACGGTGGACGGTGGGTTGATGTTGCCCAGGCCCGCAGGCCACATGCACAAACAACAACACTGTCCTGTGTATCTGGGCAGGACACTGGCCGAGACGTGGCATACACTGACGACAAAAAGGGGCGTTAGCTAAAAGAGGCGTACGTCTGCATAAGGAGGCGTGGCATGGTGGCGTGCAAAATTGGTACGTAAACCCGACATAAGCCAAATGTGCAATAAAAGGATTTGTGTGAGAAATTGCATGAGCACGCATTTTAAATCCACATTAAGTATGTATTGCTCCTGCTATAGTGAGCAATGAGAATGGAGTTTTAGTCTGAATGGAGCTTGGGTAGCTTCTCGGGTGATACAATGTTTGTTGTTTTTGTTATTGTTGTTATTGCCACGGTGGTTGCAAATGCGTCTATAAATAAATATGAAATAAAAAAAATTATAATGAAAAGAAAGAGAAACAGAAACAGAAACAGAAACCAAGCAGCAGCGCAGCTACAAGAGCGCAAGGGAAGACTATGCCGAGGGCGTTGCAAATTGTTGAGTTGTTCCGATGACGTGATTGAGAAATGATTTGTGTTGGGAGCGTTGCCAGCATCTCAGATATTCTAAATAAACATTGAGTGTTTTATGGTATGAGAATCGAGTAGTGCATATTATATGTCGGTTCCATATTTCCATTGCATTTTCGGTAAGAATTTTTCTTAGTACTGTACAAAGTCTTAAATTACAAATCTAATTAATTAATTGAGAAATTGTTCCTTGAATATATGTATATAATTTTTTTTTGGCAAAGTAAATCAAAATTCATTTTCAATTTCATAATTAAAAATAATATGTTAAGTTATAAAACTAAATTTATTTTAATTGATCTTTGACAAAAATGACTTTTGTCATTAGAAAAATTTATTTTTATTATTTCATTAATATTTTTTTCTCATGCATAATTTATATAATCTTTAAGATCGAATATAAAGAAAATAATATTACGTTACATACCAAAAAGTGTATAATTGTTTCGGTGTCATGAGTCTTTTCCTTTGTACTCATAAATTTTATCAATGTTTAAACCTCTTATTATGTGTAATTTCAATAATCTGAAGACTATATGTACATATACATATATGTATCTTAACAAGCTTCGCAGCCAACAATGAAAAGATATCTTGGCGGCATTTTGCATCATCATGGCCAATTATCATTTGGCCAGCGGCTAAGTTTACAACTGTGCTGATGCCTCCCGCAACTAAAAAAGCCAGAAAACAAAAACCAAATTTGTTGGCCATATGGGCAGAGCCAAGTCAGTTTGGCCCGCCATATGCGCTGAGGAGTCAGAGAAAGACATTCAGAGCCAGAGTCAGAGTTAGTGTCTGGGACACACAGTGCCACAAAGAGTTTGTCTTCGTGTGGGGCAGGCCGGCAGATAAATCAAGTTTGTGGCACAGCGTTGACGCCTTTGGCTCTGCCTTGTTACCTTTGCCTTTGAGTTCGATGTAAATATTGATGTTTGCGGCGATCAGTCTGCGACTCTTGAGTCTTTTCACTGCGTCCAAGTATTGGGCGTGTTGTTGAGCTTTGTGTAATGTAAATAAATTGATTAGGGATCAATGGGTTAAACTGATTTATCAAGATATCTTATTGGCATCTTTATGTACGTGACGGGCCTGTCTGACAAAGAATATTATATAGTTTAATTATAGCTGCAAATAATAAAGTACATATAAGTTATATGGAAGATGAGAGATGGTGAGAGACTTTTGATTTGCTAACAAATTAAATAAACTTTAAAAAACCATTAATTGAATGGCAGCAGAAATAGAAAAACTCTTGCAAGCAAGCAACGCACAGTAAAAAACAAATACTATGGAAAACTTGTAAAACAACTAGAAAACTTTGTGCCAATAGCGTTGAAACATCAACAACAACAGCAAACCAACTAAAACACACACACATACACACAAAAATAAACGCATGTTGGTTTCTCTTACTCTTCCTCTGACATTCGAGCTGCATGCTGGGCAACATGGGAGCAAAGCCTCCAAAGCGGTGGCTCATGTTTGTTTATTTTATACTTACAACTAACACAACAACAACAACAACACAATGGCAACAACCACAAAAAAAACTACAGGCAAAAATAAAAAAGAAGAAAAAGCAGAACAACAGCAACTAAAACGACGTCGTTAAACAACAACAAACACACAAAGTTTCAAGTGAACATTTGGCATTTCACCTAAATTCACTTTATGCCTGCTAAGTGTTGGCCACATAAAAAAAACAAACTAAGACCATATGAAGTTTGGATTTTTTCTTCGATTCGGTTATTGTCGAGTGGCATTTGAATGTATTTATATATCATATTTATTATTTACAATTTTATTTCATGCCAAAGCATACGCAAACAGTATTAGTTTCTGGTCGAAAGAATTCTATGCTAGCTATCTATCAAATGTGACTTTTAATAGCCATAAAAATGCATGAATGTGTTAGTTATATAGACAGAGTTAAAATCTATAGAAATGTTCATTTACTCAATTCATCTGGAAAGCATTCAAACAAATGCTTAAATATAACAATAATTGTAAATTCTGGTAAATAAGTAATTTAATATATAATATAATAAAAACTAGATATATAACTATTAAAAAATTCTTCTTTAAGAGAAAAAGGACGATGATGAAGAAGAAGAAAGAGAGCTTTTATAGTGTGTAATATAAGTAAAATATGCCTAGTTCAAAGTGAAAGCACTTGCAAGTTCAACTATCATAGTCTATGGTCATATCAAACTCAATGGCCACAAATCTCAGCAAACGCAACTCATTTCCTAATCAATTAAATATTCCGATTTCTACGGAAACGTCCAAGTCAAATGAAATGCCTTTAGACATGGTGAACAAAGAGAAGCATGGAGATTGGTTGCTTAAGATTCATTCAGCTTTGAGTTTTGGGTCCTTTTGTGATTGCGTAATTACGTCTAATGAATTCAACAAAACGAAATTGAAAGAACGCTGTGAGCCGAGCCAAAGAATTTCCTTTGCTCAACTTTCTATTTTTTTTTTTTTTTTTAAATTTTTTTTCATTTTATTTTATTTTTATTCTTTTGTCTGTCCTTTTTTTAAGTACTGTAAGCTACAGCTTTGGGCTCTTCTTTTATTATTTTTTTTTTCTTTTGTTCTTGATGTTTTTCAATCTTAAGAAATTATAGAGCTGTACAAATTTAAAGAAAACTTTTAGCATATATAGATATATATGAAGCTATCTATTTTATCATAGACATACTACATATAAAATTGTGTTTCTGGTTTTTTGTGATGCTCACAAAGCCAATTAAACACTTTGCCCAATCGATTTTTCATAAGTCAAAAGAGAACTGTATTCCTATCCCTATATCTATCCCTAACCCTAACCCTGTCCCTACCCCTATACATATACATATACCAATCCCTTTCGTATCCTTTGTTCAAGTCCCGTCAAGAGCTGACTGTAGTTCGGTTTTCTGAGCATACGTCTCTCAGCCTTTTCACCTGCAGCTGCTGCAAGTGTTTTAAGCACATTTCGGGTAATTGACATTTTGACATCAATTACCGCACTTTCAGGGCGTAAAACTTGTGCTTACTCTTTCCTCTTTAACTATGACACTCCCTCCACATAGACACACACACACACACAAATACAAACCCCGACCCGGATCTTCTTTTAGTTGTTGCTTTAGTTGTGGTAAATGTTGTTATTGCTTTTGTTGTAGTACTTGCTTACCAAGTAAAGTGCCCGTAACAAACGTCACTTGAGAGCTTCTTGCTAATGATTCAAGTATTTTCCGAACATAGTAGAGTTGTAGTTCTTTTCAGGGGACGGGGGTGGTTTTTGAGAATAAATTTGACAATAGATAACTTTGGAAATATCTTTAATGTTTAATTATGAGCTAAAATCTTTTTTAACTAAATAAATATATATATATATATATATATATATATATATATATATTGTGTGTGTGTGTGTATGTATATGTGTCTGTGTATACTATGTCATTAATTATTCATTATTATTTCTAACATGTACGAAATATTTGTATTCCGTTTTGCATGAAGCCAACAAGCTAAACTATCGATAAAAGTCAAATTTTTGTGGATCGTAAAGTAAAGTACTATATATACATACATATTGTATATACGTATCTCAAACTAAATCATATAACTTTCGACGCCAACGTATGACTCACTCGGCGTCCAATTGGCGCCTTTTGGGGCAGAACCAGAAACAATCTTAAATGTCAGTGGATGCTCAATGCGCCAGGGCCAGACTGTCAGGCTGCCAAAACCGGGTCAAGCAGCCAAATATACACATATTGAAATCGTAACAATGGCAAGAAGAGCAGCATTTGTATAAAGTATAAAGTGCTCGACTAGGGAATGCTCCCTAAATATAGTAATACACAAGGGATATGAATAAATCTAAATACAAGGTGATTCTATGTATGTATGTACAGCATAAGGTTATTATAGCTTGGAAGTCATAATAATGAAATAAGTAATAGGTAAAAAATACAAACATTTTTGTATATATGATAAAAAATAACAATTGATTAAAATTCATCAAATATAATCAGTTTTAGTAATTTTAAAACTATTAAAAAAAAAACAGGGTATAATTAATACAAAAGGAATTTATAAGAAATTGTATTTTTCATTGAATTAAATATTTGTTGAAGCCATAAATATATAATATAATTATTAAATATAAATATAAATATAATTATTATTCAAAATTCATTAAAAATATAATAAATTTTATTAATTTAATAAAAAATATAATTTAATAAAATATGTGAAAAAGAAATTTAAAAAAAAATGTATTAGTTTTTGAGTTAAATGTTTTTTTTTGAAGTCATACATATAATAAATAAATAAAATATAATCAATTTTAATAATTTAAAAAATATTATAAATTAATTAAATATATGGAAAGAAATTTATAAAAAATTGTATTTGTTATTGAATTAATTATATTTTGAAGTCATATAAAAGTAAATTCACTTAAACATAATAAATTTTACTAATTTAAAAAATATTATAATGAACTAAATATGTGCAAAATAAATTTACAAAAAATTTTATTTTTCATTGAATTAAATATTTTTTAAAGACATTTTATATAATTATCGCATTTTAATAGAATAGAATAGAATTTAATTCAATTTGTTTAACTAAATTAGATTTATTATAATTTCTTTAATTAATACAATTACAGTATTTGCCATAATTAAAAACGTCTGTGATCTTATTAATTTTTAAATAATTTAAAATAAAATGAACTTATTCAAATTTAAATCAAATAAATAATTGTGCATTTTGTGTACTTGATTAAATTGTTTCAATTTCTATTCATAATCAATTGCAATAAATTTACAGGATATTTGATCAACAGCAAATCGCATGAAACAAAAGAAAATGTCATTGAATTTGTACACTGAACGAACAAGCAGCAAAAAGAGAGAATTTAACGCTATCTGTTGTTCAGTTCAGATGAGCTGAGCTGAGCTGAGTTGAGTTAAGTTGAGTTAAGAAGAGAACTTCTCTTGTTGCACTGCTTGCCAGCGTTTTCAAGTCATTTTAGTAATGGAATGACTTTTGAATATTTGAAGAGATGTTTTGCAGCATGGAAACTTTGTTGGGCTACATACAGCAAACACAGCAACACACATATCTAAGCATTTGAGAAATCTTGAAATCTGGCTTCTGGCAGTATATAGTATGTTACATAGAACAGTAGGCGAGAAGAGAGTTAGTGATGTTAGAGATGGCATGGAGGGGGAAGGTAACTGTATGCCATTTTTCGACCCCTCAGCATCTATCGTCGCTTTGAAATTTTCATGAACTCTTTGCTATTGCTGGCATCGCAAGTTTCTTTCTTTTTAATTTTTAAGCTCCTTTTTGCAGTAGAGTTTTCAATTTATTGGCATGCAGCTATCTGTTGGCCACTCCACTTTGCCGTAAGCCCTCAGCCCTCAGCCCATCTGTCTATCTGTCTATCTGTCTAAGCATGTATCCATATCCATTTCTGCAACTCCAAAAAGTAGCACATACACAAAGAATGAGTGCCAGAAGAATAAGCAACAATTGCTTAAACCAAGTGCCAAAGTTTGCAATTGCAGCATAATCGAAGATTGCTAAGTGACGCTGAGAGATTTTCCAGTGAGTTATTTCTAATGGAATGCACGAGGCATTTACATAGACAGATTAAAGAAAGTTCATAACTTAGATAGCATGAATTTATTTTCTATATATACTATTATTTCAGCTTATTTCTAATCATAAATTAAATAAATAAAAATGGAAAATAAATCATAAATCAAGAAATTGAAGAATTGTTAAATTTAAGCTAATTTCCGCTATATGCCACATTATGTTGACTGTCAAATATTCCCACAAATTCTTCACTTCAATTCTACCCACATCTACCACAACAACAACCACAACCACAACAATAACTTCATCTTCATCTGCTGCCCGCTGCTGCGTTGACTTCACTTTAGTTGTGTGAAGTTGAGAGTTAAGTTGAGTTGAGGTACAAAAAACATTAGGCGAAAGCTAATCTATTTGGACTCAAAGGTTTTTGCGAGCCGCACACATGCTCACATATTTATGATCACTCAATTATGTGGTGGCAGCCTGACACACACTGGGCGTGGCAACAAAAGAAAACAAAAAAAAAACGAAAAAAAAACAGCGAAACTCAAACAAACAAATCCTTGTCTATGTACATTTCCATTACCATTTGATTCCATTTCATTTATGTGGTCATATTATTTATGCGCGCTGTTGCTGTTGTTTGCCTAAATTGGCATCAATATGCCCAACACACACGCACTCCCATTCATATACAGATACTCGCATGTCCAACGAAATCGAAGCATCTACGCCCCATAACAACAGAGCAGTAACAGAGGCATCCGTCGTCGCTGCCGCTGCCGCTGCCGCTGCCGCTGCCGCTGCCCCTGCGAATTGTTGACTTTTGCAGAGAACTCGTGTGAGGCATTAATGTTAATAATGTATGTGGCAAATGCATGGCAATGTACTCGTAAATAGTTAAAAATTATATTTGATTACGACGGACACTGGACATTTTGGCCCCCAAAATGATTCGACGACGGGTTTTGCTTTCAGTTTCAGTTTCGGTTTTTGGGGACAGTTTTCGAATTGATTTTTGGGCGAGGCATGTGCAATGTGTGCAAATGTTTTTTCACAAAATTGAGATGAATTGTTTAGTAGGCAATTTGTATAAGTGTTAAAGCACAAACACACACACACACACAAACTGTGAGAGAAAGAGAGAGAGATAGAGAGAGAGATTGTGTTGTCTCATATGGGAACGTAACGACACTGAAATGGAAGTTAAAAGTGTTTCTTATGGCTTTGGCCATAAATGTGCGTAAACAAATCTTTGCTTACTCGAACTTATGGCACTTCTTACGACCGTTTTATGTGCCAGTTACTGGCCAAAAGAACTTTATGCTTGTGAGCTGGACAATAGTGTTTGACCTTGTGAGTGGTACGATATGATATATAATATATAGAATATAGAATGATGTCAGGCTTACAGATTATTATTATTATTATTATTATTTTATTTTATTTTGCATTATTATAATTTCTTTTAAGATGCCGTGATTACTATTTGATGAGAACGACAAGTGCAGAGAATGAACAGAAGAAACAGTTACACATATTCTATATATGTACATATGTAATTTATGCAAGAAAAACTGTTAAGAACTTCTTTAAGAGATAAAGAACCTTTCCAAATTGATCGATAAGATTGTAAAAAAAAAAGAAATTAACAAGCAAAGACTTTTTCAAAGATGTTTATTTAGAGTCGATAATTAGTCGAGTCACAATTCGTAATTCGACTATTTGCATAATTTGTCGATTTGGAAAAATAAATAAATTATTCTGTAGTTTTTTTTTAATTCCCGGAAGATGTTTTCAAATTTGTTAAACTAGCCCAAATGTCTGAAGTGGTTGCTGCTGTTGCCGCTGCTGCTGTTGCTGTTGCTGTTGCTGCTGTTCTTGCCGCTCTTGTTGTTACTTCAACAAATTATTATCATTTTACATTGATTTTCAGTCTTATGATATTTTATTCTCAATCCATCTCTCTCTCTCTCTCTCTCTCTCTCTATCTATCTCCCTTTCTCTCTCTTTCACTGTGCTTACTTTTTAGGCTATAAGGGCAGAACCAGAGCATTGGATGATGGGCCTAATGCAGTTTTCTTGTTAGCCGCTTGCATTTTAATGCTGGTCGGAAGTTTTTGACCAAAAACTGACACGAATGAAATTTAGCAGAGAACTGCGAGCAACTAACAACGGCCAATGGCCAACATTTTAAGCCAATTAGTCAAATTTGTGCACGAGTCGAGTTCGAGTTCGAGCATTCTAAGTGTATTTATTTATTTTAATTTTGGTTGCATGCTTCTTCCTCGCATTGACCACTGGCCCCTCCAAATCACATCGCATCGCATCGCATCGCATCACTTTGCATTGCCAACCGGTTTTGACCTCTATGTGACCCCTGTTTTGGAATTTATCAAAACCGAGACTGACCTTTCAACACCATTCGTGCGTGCGTATCGAAATCTTAATTGTTTACATTTTATTCTCTTCAGACAAAAAAGGGAAAAAGGATAAACTCTTACTAATTGTCTAATGCATCCATTGAAAGGGTCAGTTCCAATGCCAAGTGTGTCTGCAGGTGATAAGAGCAATATGTTTTCATCTTCTCTTTAATTGAATAGCCAGACGCATACACAGATAGCAAGAGTTGGAGATAGAGAAAGAGAGAGATAGGGGGATAAACTCTCACAGACCGTGTGCGGTCCCTTAAAAAACTCCTTGAGGAAACTGTTTCCAAGTGCGCTGTCTGTTTGTTGGGCAGTATTCATAACGTCGCCTAATGCCTTGCGGTCAGGTAGAAAATTTTAATTGGTCATGCTCAGATTTGGAATTGTATTTATATTATATTTCGTGGTCTTATGCTGCTTATATGCATAATAATAACTGCGGCTCATAATCAAAAGTTATGTGATAATTCTGGCTACTCATCATTATTGGAATCAACTGTTGATACCCTGTAAATTGATCTACTGTAGATTGTAGATTGCAAGTATATATGTGTGCTGATGTAATCTCAGAAATATGAAAAATTGATTTGAGTTTGTAATGTGTATCGACGATCTTTGACATGACATTAAGAACTTACATTTAATATATACTTTGCTATTTACAGAGTATTTACTAGTGCATCACTTGAAAGCTATAGTCTTTTACTTGTTGCTGAGGGTGTAACGAATTTTGATTGCTTTGCTGGCATTTTGTTTACCTTGCGTTCATAAATTTTAAAAGGTTTTTTTTCGGTTACTTTTTAAATGCGTGCGGGTGACCGATAAGATTAATGTGATTATACAATGCTCGGATTACTCAATTCGGTAGTAAAAAATGTTGTCATAAAACAATACTATAATACAGAGTTTTAATATTTACATAATACAATATTAAATTGAGATAATTCTTGTTATTATATTAATATGAAAAGCATTAATTTATTTTTTTGTTTTAATATTTTTAATTAGGTTTAAAACTTTTATATTTTTTTGTAACGTGTCTATTATTTTTTGTTATTTATACTATCATTTTTATAAATTTATTGATTTCAAAATTTAATTAATATAATTCATGATAATTTTTGTTAAATTCCTGTTATAAAAATATGAAAAATATTAATGTTTTTTATATTTAATTATTTAAAAATATAAATACAATTATTAATTTTGTTTTTAAATAATTTTATTGTTTTTAAGAAATAATTAAGACAATTTTTGTTATTTTTTCTATGTTTTTTTTTCTTAAATTAACTTTAATATTATAATTTAACTTAACTTTAATTCAAATTTATTTTATTTTATAAAAAAGTAAATTAATAATTTTTATCATTGCAATAATCTTTTAATCATACATTTTTCATGTTTATCTATGTTTAAATATTTTCATTAATTTTAAATTATGTTAAAATTTATGTTTATATTATATATTTTATATACATATAATAATTTATTTTAAATTATATAATTTGATTATTTATTAGTTACTGAATAATTATATTAAATATAAATTCGTATACAAGTTCAGCGTAATATATTTTCGTATATGGAATCAGGTTACATATGGTAGCATATCATATCATTCATTCATTCATCGAAGTATATATCCTTTCATTCACCTTGTCAAGCGAACAACAGTTTTCGAATCGTAAAATGAGAAAAAAAAAACCGAAATATTTAACAAAATAAAATTACATAATCATGTTGCGCAGTCAACCGAATGCATCAGAAGATATGCTTACACTTTTACATTTGCACACATACTCACATGAAAACTCGCATATGACCATACACACACACACACACACACACACACACACACATATTTGTTTATATATATGTATCTATAGCTGTTGCTATTTCTGCTGCTGTATCTGTATCTGTGGAGGATGCCAAATGTTAATGGCAATAAAAATAGCAGAGAGTTGGTATTTTTCTTTTTCATTCTCATTGCGTTTCTATCTCGCTTCCACTGAACCGACATACGAGTATCGATGTGGCATCAACTTTAAAATGCAATTGCCGCACATTTGTAAAATGCCTGTGCTCGATTTGTAGTTGTTGTTGCTCCTGTTGTTGCTTTTGTTTGCATCTCCATATCCTGGCCATATGAACAATTATGTGTTTGCATTGCAGTAGCAGTAGCAGCAGCAGCAGCAACAGCAGCAGCAACAGCAGCAGCAGCAGCAGTCGATTGCGTTGGCCAGTAAAAGTGCATTCGATCGAAAAGTTTTCATTATGTTCAGAGCGTACTCAAATCGTAGCAGAAGTATATTGGGGGTGGGGGCCCAGAGGTTAATGCTGTAGGCCGGGGGAAGTGGCAACTGAGGCGGTTCAGTTCATTTATTTGCAGAATGCACAAACGTCTGTGTATCGCTGTATATCAGTATGTATGTGTGAGTGTGTGGCATATGAGCGTGTTGGAATGTTTGTGTGTATAATTCAGTCAACTATTTAGCACTTGCACAGTACACGAAATGGCCTACGCACAGATCCATGAAATTGAATCGCAACACGGAAAGGACGAGAGTTACGATATTAAAAACAGAAAGAAAACCTAGAATTAACCAATTTATCAAAGGAGTCGCAAATTTTATACACTAGCAATAAAATTATTTTTTAAAGTGTACTTAGAGTGCAAGTGTATATATATTTAATAATAAATAACAAATAAAATTATAGAAATATTTGTTAATATTAAGAATATTGGTAATATTTAAAATAATAAAAATAAAAAAGCGTTGTTAATAAATTAGAATTATACAAATTTTGTTGAAGAATATATAAAACAATTTTAAATATATTTAATATTTAAATTATTGTATATAATTTTCTTTTAATAAATAAATATAAAAGTTTAATTAAACAAATAAATATTTTTTAATATTATGAAAATATATTTAGATATAGAAATAACATTTGTTTCATTTAAATAAATGTATAAATTTTGTTCGATATATTTTTAAATATTTTAATTAATTGCATTTATTATTTTAAATATTTTATTATATATCATTTTCTTATAATAAATAAATATAAAATTTCAATTATAGAAATATTTTTTAATATTATTTGAATAAATTTATTTATATATATTTTTCTAAAGTAAAAAATCGGAATTATTAAATAAGAACAATACAAATATTTTAATGAACATATAAAATAATTTGAAATGCATTTAATATTTTATGTAGTGTACATAATATTTTTATAATAAGTAAGTATAAAATTTTAATTATAGAAATAGATATAAAATTTGCATTTATTCAATTTTTGTTCGAAATATTTTTAAATATTTTAATAAATTATTTAACATAAAATATTTCTTCATTTTATTTCAATTTACTTACCCATCAAAAATAAATCACATTTTAATTTTTTAATTTTCGTAAGCGGCTTAAATAGCAAAAAACAATAGCAGCAACAATAGCAACAACAATAGCAACAATAATAACAACAAGAATAATAACAAACAATGTGAGAACGTCATAGAATCAACCATTTGGCAGGAAAACATTTGAAAGTTTAGAGCCAAATCATTTAAACGAATATTAAGTACTATAATTATTTAAGCATAGCAGGCGACGAGTGGCATATGCTAAATTTCATGTTCGAAATCAACATAGAGCCACGCCTCATTTAATTTATGCCGCCTACACTCCAAATGTGTGTAGTTGTACTTGTAGTTTTAGTAAATATGTGTCAATGTCTATGTCTCTCTCTGTGTGTGTGTGTGTGTGTGTGTGTATGTGTGTGTGTATGTGTGTGTGTGTGTGAGTAAATGTATAGACAACAATGACGTTTTAATTACGCCCAGAGAATTGAATTCTCTTTCCCATGGACAACACACAATTGGGATTGGGGCAACATTTTATCTAAATTTGTTTGCATTATTATCAGAATTGAATTTAAGTGCATCGAAATTTTCATAATATAGATTATATATAGTACATATATACTATATTCGGGTTAAATGTGATTTCAATGGCGTGAATGTGATTGGTAAATCATATGGGAAATTTTTGACAAATTGATAGTTTATTATAATTTTACACGATTTCAAACAATTTTAAAATTATCTATGTCAAATGTGGGTGCAATATGTGAATAATTAGAGTATAACTCTCATAAACATGCAGAATATGTTACCATAAATACTATGTTTCATGTAGTCAACTAATTTTGGATCTATGAAATATATTTATATCTTGATACATCAAATCAACTATTTACTAATATTTTAATTAATTAATTAACAATTAAAAAATAATTAAACATAATTTTCTAAATCAGCACAAAAGTTCATATGTCAAAGCTTACTAGATAAAATTTAGCATATATATAGCCAGCATTGATACGATCGGAGGTTTTTTGATTTGTTTTCTAATGTTGTTCGGTTATACATGTGAAACTTGCAGAAATTGGCAAAGATTGGCATATTTCTGCTATCGGACGATCAAACTGTTACCAAAGCAATCACCATTAAAAAAAAAAAATAATAAAAATAAAGTTTTAGTTTAAGCTTGCAAGAGTATGAAATCTTTGGCATGTCGAACATAACTTAGTCTTAGTCTTTGTTTTTCCCCTCTATTATTTCCCTATTTCTCAATTTATCTAGTATAAAAGTAGTATATCTATATCAAAAAATATTATTTCCATATATAATATAATTTAATTTTGTATATCAAAAATAATTTTTCAAATTGTTATTAGATTGATAAAAAGATTTACTTTAATTGTAGGCAAACAAGTCGAACGATTATTATTGTTTTTTGTTCTTTTTTCTCTCACAGGCTTTCAAAATCAAAAGTACTTAATAAAACTTCCGAGTCTCAGAGCACTCACACAATCCCCTTTTGACCCAGTGTTGGCGTTAATAGGATTAACCGCAGAAATATCTCAAATGGATGCTAAAAATATGTAAAGATATTGACTTTAATGTGCTACCAAAAATGTCACAGAAAGAAAGCGTTGACAAAAATGTTTACTCGCTCTGTCGAAGGTGTAGACCTCCAAGGGTGCCCGACTCAATACGTCAGACTCCAAGCTACGGGAGTCTACAAAAATGTTAAGATGTTAAGCGCATTAAAAATTAGAAGAAAATGAAAAATAAAAAAAAAAAAACTTGCTGAGGTCATAACAAAGCGCATTTGTCAGTGAGTTGGGCGGCAAATGTTTGAAAGAAATTTCATTTTGGGCCAATTGAGTTGATTGAGCCTGTGAACGAAGTCACTCGAACCTGGTTTGAATATGTTGCCAGCAACATCTATGGGAGGCTATAAATTCACCACACAGTACACCTCAAACTGTCGAACATGTATCAGTATCGAAGGCAATCGAGCCTGACAATTGCGACACGTTGCCACAATTCCACTCAAACTTGTCGGAAGACTGTTGCTGAAACTTCAAAGGGCCTTAGGAATGTTGCTAACATCATCGGTTAACTTCGTGTGCGCTGCGCATGAAAATACGAAGTGTGAGCCGAAGCTGAAGCGTTAAACGAAGACAAAGACGAAGCTAGACAAATTCTATTTACAAAATAAAGACAATATAGAACATATTGTGTCTAGAATATGATAAGCTTTCTCTACGGCTTTTAGCTGACATCAAAATTCAAAAATTGATTTGAAAAAAAAATTTACATATATTATAGATTTTTTTTTTTTTATAGATAGACTTTTTTTTTTTTATTTCTAGATTATATAGATAGATTTGAAGTTGCAAAAAGTATAGACAATTTTTATTTGTTTTAAACAAATATCTAATGTGTTGTGGGATGGGTGAAATATGAATTTTTGCAAGTAATTCTTTCTGTTTTTATTGGTTACCTTTACAAAGGGTTTCATTATTTTGTTATTGTTTGGCATACACTTGAGCGTTTACTTGAAATCAAAAAGGTCTTCGGGTAACTTGGCCAACTTAGTATTTTGGTAGACGTCAACGTTGACTCTGTTGTTGAACGCTGGCGCTGGCGCTAACGCTGACGTTGACGCTGACGCTGACTGATGAGATGCGTCAGAAGGGCGCGAGACCTGTTAATTAGCCGCATTTGTTTTGGGTTCGCGTCGTCGCGCTCATCTTTAATTAGTTATTCATACATAATTCTAGTCGACAGGCAGTTGGACAGAGTGACGGACAGACAGACAGACAGACAGACAGGCAGAAGGACGAAAAGAATCAACCGACAAACCAAGCAATTTTTCAACTTGAATGCCAACTGAATGCCGAACAGTTTTATTTCTTACATACACATTCCCCAATCTCATGCTAAGCAACGCATCTTCGACTTCTCTGTCACCTCTTCGCCTGCGCCTCTAGACTTGACTTCACTTCAAAATTATAATTTTTTTTCTTCACCTCCGCGGCAGGTTGTTGTCTTTTTTCATCCTGGCGCCATTTATTTGACTCTGAGTGGGTCGAGCAACAACAACAACAACAACAACAACAACAAAACAGCAACAACAACAACAAATGTGTACAGAATCTATATGTACATATATATAAATTTGGGTTATGCGTCGTTCGAGAAAAGTGAAATTAGCATAAAGTTCTTTTCTTTTCTTTTCTTTTCTTTCTTTCACTTCGTATTTTTCACTCGCAACTTTTTGCGGCAGGCAACGTTTTTGCTGTCCTTTTGCATTTCGTTTGTAATTTCTTGGGTGTTGTATGCTTCTTCTTTTTCTTCATCTACTGCTCCTTGTTCAACTTCTTTTCTCGCTTGTCTTCGGCTTCACAAACTCTTATTTTTTATCTTTTACTGATTGTTGTTATTGTTGCTGCTGCTGTTGCTGCTCTTGCAAATTGTTCTGCCATCAACTTTACGGCGCAAACTGTTTAAGGCATTAGTGTTTTTTTAATTTTTTGATGTTTCACTTTCTAATTTTTTTGTCTTTTTCTGTTGCTCGTAGTTGCGTTTCAATTTCTTTGACAATTATTTACACGAAAAGGAAACAATTTTCACTTTTAAGTTCATTTTAAATTTTTTTTTTTTTTTTTTTATATTATTTGCATAAGATGTTTTTATTATTTACATGCCAAATGAATAAGTTATTTTTAACCTTTATAATATTTCGTTAATTTAAGTAATTATTAAATATATTCCTAATGATATTATTATTTTTATTTTTGAAACAAATATTTCAATAATAACTTAAATAATAATCTTAGTAATTATTTTAATAACTTTAATAATAATTTGAACAATAAAAATTAATTTAAAAATAATTTTTGTAATAATTTGAACAATCATTTTTATAAAAATTATTTTATTGATAGTTTGATTAATAATAATTTTAACAAGAGTTTGAACAATACCTTTAATAATAATTTCAACTATAATTTAAATAATAATTCATAATAATTATAATAATAAGAATAATTACAATAATATTAATTTCAATAATAAATGTAATAATAATTTAAATAGTTATTATAATAATAATTTAAAAAAAAATTGTTATTTTTAATATAACATTTGTGTTGTATATAACAAATGATAATAAAAATTGTAAATTAAATTTTCTGACCTTATCTTTTTGTAAATTGTTATAATTATTTTTACCTAGTTTTTGTGAATTTTTTTTTTATTATTGAAATAACTCTAGAATATATTTAATTTTTAATAGTTTCCTTATTAATTTGCTTCAAATTTTTATACAAATATTTGAAGTGTTTGGAATATATTTGTGTTGCAAGACAAACGAAGATTGCTAATCTTATGCAGCGCAAATAAACTGAACAATTTAATCCAATTCGCCAAAAAAAAAAATAAATAAAAATAAAAAAAAAAATATCTTTCCATTCATTGCAGAGGAAATAGAGAGAAATAAAAAGCAGGAATAGTTTTCAGTGACAGCTGCAAATTGTGTTGGGTGGGGGAGTAGGAAGGGGGGAATTGCATTGGAATTGGTTGGCTTTGCCGTGAAATGGTGAAAACAATACGCTGAAATTGCCCAATAGCGGAGAGCTTTACACTTACTGATTGCATTATTGCTAATTAACTTTAATTTATTTAGTAATTATATTTTAATTTTTGCATTATGGAAGCATGTTTAATAAATGTGCGTAACGCTCAGTGTGTATATGTATTTGTGTATGAGTGTATGCACTTATGTTGTGTGCAAGTGCGAATGGCGTGTAAAATGAAATTCAATTGAAATTGTTAATGGCACTCAGACGAAAACATTCATTTATACTCATACAAACACAACTACAACTACAACTACAATAACAACAACAACAACTACAGCAGCAACAGCAGCAGCAACAACTGCAACTACAAATACAAATAAATAAATAAATATATATATATATATATATATATATATATATATGGTATATGATGTGAACGGACTTTCATAATGTAGATAATTTATTAATGCAGTGTGCAACACATACAACAATTTGTTGCATAAAGCATGTAAAGAGGATTTAACGCCACGATACTATCGATAAGCCCAACAAGGGAATCGTTCAACCGTTCGACCATTCGACCGGTCTGTGACAGCGAACTGAACATGTCCATGCTCAGCCAATGACAACACATACAACTAACAACAGAAGGGTGAAGCAGGGAGTTTGGGGTGAATGGCAAATATAATATAATACAATACAAGTATGACTACAACAGGAGCGTTAACATATGTATGCTGTACTTCGATAGCTGGCAGCATATTGAGCAACTAATTAAAAGTACCAACAGTTGGAGAAGACCAAAACAAACATGAGACAAGAGAGAAGCGACACGGAACACGGGACACGGGATATGAGATATGCGACAAACATGCAAACAACTGTGACGACAACAAGTTGATTTTTGAATGTACAATGAGCACAGTAAGCGAAACAGAGTTGTGTTGAGATACGTTGAAAGCTAAAAAGAGGAGAGCTGAGAGATGAGATAAGAGAGCTGAGCTCAGCTGAGCTAAGTTAAGATGAGTTGAGTTGCTCTGAGCCCAAAATATCAACCGCATTCATTGTATGCAAAACAACTGAAAAGTTGACTAAGAAGCTATGCAGGATATGTGTAGAGCATACAAAAAGCTCCACAAAACGGCAGCAACAGCAACAAGAGTAACAACAACAAAAGCGACAGCAACAACTGCTAGTCCAAGAGACCCTTATAACTTATTTTGTGTATAAGCTACATATGCAACTATAAGTATATATCTTCAAATATATCTACAGATATATATTTCAGAATTGACAAAAGGCAACATGCTTATGCAGCTCACGTTGAGTGCAACATAATGTCAACAAATTTCTTACAATTTTTAATTGCATATGCACAATATCAACAAATATATACATATAATATTCACAAATATATACAAATTTAATTACATTTTATTTATTTTTATAACAATATTTAAACTTTACAACTGTATCTGTTGTCCTAGAATTAGTTCAAAAGCTTACAAAAAAATATTAATAAATATAATATATTATTTTAATATAAAGTATGAAAGATTTTCTTAATAAATATTAATAATACTTTCATGCTTCAATTTAAAAGTTAATTTGGATACTTAACTTATATTGTGACTATGGTACATGGTATATGTAGTTGTCAGATTTTGAACAAACTTGGCAGGGGATGTTTTAGACGTTACTTAACTTAAATTCTTTAAACAGAATAGAAAACTTTCTCATATAAAAACTGCCTTTTCGGTCAATTTGACTTATGGAAGTTTTATGATATTGGTCCGATCTGCGATCTGGCCGGTTTCAAACTTGGTTGTACCTAATTTCATTGAGATAGCTTTAAAATTGAGAGACGCCTCTTAAGGGGCATTATAAACTTCTGTTCAAAGTTAATATACCCTCTACAAGGGTATAAAAACTCACTAGTTAAGAACTAATTATCAGACCCATAGACACGCGTTGGGTTGGACATCATCCAATCGACATTGCTTATGATCAAGATTATATATGTACATATATATATATAATATATATAATGGCTGTCACGCCTTTTTCTATGCATAACAGTCTTCTGAGCAGTAACTTAAAGTTTGTAATTCTATGCCACACGTTATACATATGTTATGTTATTCTCAAGTACTGTTCCTACAGCATACGTATGCTTTGTAAAGTATAGTGAGCATAACTGCTGCCTTCCATTTACAGTTAACTTAAGTAGAATTTGCAATTTTTTTTTTGTGAAGGGGCGGAGGGGGGTGGGGTGCTTGTTGGGTAGAGCCACTTGAAGTTGCTAGGGCCAATTGGCGAGCGCCAAGTTTAATTCTAAACAAATTTAATTGAAAAACTTTTTGGATGCTCCCGCCGATGGCAATGGTCAGATTTGCCAGGAGCAGCAGCAGTAGCAGCAGCAGCAAGAGTAGAAGCAGCATTGGGAATGTAGGAGTTGTTCGGCAAACAGCAACAAAAGGATACAGTTGCATATGAAATTGTTGCAAAGTTGCAGGTTCCAGTTGCAGTTGCAGTTGCATTTGCAATTGCAATTGCAATCGCAGTTGAAGTTGAAGTTGAAGTTGACTTTTTACAAGAATTTCTTGTTTGTCGCGATACACTTGAGACCCGTTTTGGTATTTAGTTTTTTTTTGGGTTTGACTTTCTTGTGTTGCACTACATCTCTTCGCTCTCTCGCTCTCTCTCTCTCTCTCTCTCTTCTTCTGTCTCTTTACTCTTTGCGAACTGCTGCAACAGTTCCCTTGGAATTTTTTAGTTTTTAGCTTTTTGTTATTTAATTATTTGCCAGCCAAAAGTCGCCGAAGAGCTACAGAACTTTGCTATACTTGATGAAATTTAAATTATAACTTTTCGGCTGCTTTATTATTTTTTCTTGTTTCTGCTGCTGCTACTGGTGCTACTGCTGCTCAACATGTACATTTTTTACTTTGCTTTGAATTATGTTTAATAATGCCGAGCCGGTGGGCATTGGCCATCAGCCAGCATACAGATTCATTGGAGTTGGATTCGATTAAGCGCACTTACGATAATGAATTTATAAGATATACTATATATAAACATAGGCATTAAATTATTAAATTATTTTTTTGTTGCCAACACTTATTTTTAAGAATTTTATTTTTATTATTTATATTTTTATTTATTTTTAAAACTTTGTAATTTGTAGTTTTTCTGCTCTTCTTTACACTAGGCACTTTAACTGTATAGTATATGGATATATATTATATTTTTAATCAAGCCTTTTACTCACACACATGCACACACATATATATATATATACAGACAGACAGACATAAGCATACTTGCAGAGCCGTTGAATACAGCGAGATCTTTGTGATAAGGACATAGAGATGAATCGCAACTATTCAACTATAAAATGCCGCTAAGTTATCCTGACATCAAACATACAAATACATATGTATGTGTGTGAGTGTGTGTACATATGTAAGAGCAGAGCAATGCATCTATCTGTATATTCTGTGTGTGCGTATGTATATATGTGTGTGTGTGTGTGCGGGTCACATGACTTAGATATTTTATTGGTTCCAAGCGCACTATTCAAAGATTTATATGAAAACTCAAGGATCAGCTGCAACTGCTGTCGCTGTTGCTTCTTATAAGAAGATGAATGTATGCGTGTGTCTTTGTGATTGTATGCGTATGCGTGTGTATGCGTGCGTATTCTATGTAAGCATGACATTTGTCAACTGCAAGTGGCTGGCAAGGAGCAAACTTGCATATACAGTGTGAATGTTGACGACCGAGTTATGTCCTTGCCACAAATTCATATACTACTTATCCATACATTTTCGCACATACAGTGATACTTACTATATAACGAATGAAACTCGAGGATTAAGAAAAGTAACTGCTAGCTAAAAATCATTAGAATTATTTCATATTCAAAATGAAAATTGATAATTTCAAAAATTTTTTTTTTTTTACTGAATCATAAAGATAAAAAGGTAATAAAATAATATTTATTATTGAACAACTATATAAAAATTAATATAATATAATACAAACATTAAAAATAAATTAATTAATCAAGTTAAACAAAAATACATATAGATATTAATCTAATATCATAATATTTACAACGCATGTTTGGAATGAGAAAAATGTAATAGATTATAAATCTAATTTAATGTTAACCCTTTATTAGCCAATAGCAACAATATTGAAAAAACATAGTTCTAAAATTACATTAAAATATTTATACGAATTGTAGTTTATTTGTAAAGCGATAGAAGGTAAATAAAATTCTTCAGTTTAACATAAATTACATTAATTTATGATGATTGCTTTAAGGTAATCATTGAGTATTAGGATTAATAAACTTATAATATTAAGAAATTATAAAAACAAATTCAGTTACTTTTGGAATATTAAATTTAAATAAATTATTTTATTTAAATAAATTTATATTTTATTTATTTGTATTTAACTATATAACTGTGTACAAATTTATTGAAATAAATCTTTAAAAATTTATGTTGATTTTTGAATAATTTTAAATTATTTTTAATCATTTACAAACATATAAATCTTGCATACAATTTATAAGTTTATAGAAAATTTTTAAAATATAATAATATACAAAAGTTTATCTAATTTAATTAATATTTTTATTATATTTGTCATTAAATTACCTAAATATATTGTAACAGTTTGAGAAAGCAAGTTCGTTTTACCAGTGTTTGATAGTGTTGTCTCGATATGCATATGTACATAGTATTATAATACGAGTATCTCGTTGTATGCTGCATTTTATTTAATATTAATTTTTTGCTTTTGTGTGCTCACTTGTATTCTGCTGTTCACATATATTCTGCAAATATATATTCTATATATACTTTATATATATGTATGTCGTGCATACGTTTATATGGTTTTTACTATATGTACCAATTGAAGGCAGCTTCGGACAAGAAAAGCCCAAAAAAGAAATGTTCGTATGCAGCATTTCCTTATGCTTTTGCTTTACGCTGTAGAACGAACTTTTTTGTATTGGGTATGTGGTGGCCCACTTTGTTTCTGACTTGCAACTTTTTGCTGTTGTTGTAGATTCTCAGAGCTCTTCTTGTTGAGTAAAGATTGTTGTTGTTGGTGTTGTTGTTGTTGTTGTTGCTGTTTGTTGTTGCTGTTCTTGTCTTTTTACACTTTGTCGCATTGCAAGGAAGCGGTGGAACACTTGAAAACTACTTTTACTTTTGTATACGCAACACTGTATGCCCAGCCACGCCCACTCGACAAAGTACATGCCGCCCTCATGCTGTTTACAACACTTTCAGCTGTGGCTCTCACAGGTATCGGCGTTCGCTGAAGCACAACTCACTCTGGTCTCCCCACTTTCACATCCTCATACCAAAACCAAGCAAGTTTTTGGCTCATTCAGCTACGTCTTGAAAATCTTAATTCGTTCACATGTCCTTCTCACAGTTATGACTGTGTGTGTGTCTGTGAACGTATATATGTATATATGTGTGCGATGTGCAATTAATGTCATCTCATATGTTGTATCTCTGAAGTAGCATGAAAAAAAGTAAAAGCACAGTTAAGCCAAAGTCAACAAGAACAACGAGATGAATGTGTAAAAATGTGAAAAAAGTGATTTCATTGTCAGTGGAAATGTCATGTGCTGAAATTGAAAATCTTTTATTTTATTTTATTTTTTGTTGGTTTTTTTTTTATTTGGGATTATGGAATACTTAAAGTGTCAATTGCAAAGGATTAAATAAAATAATCAACTGGTTCTCAAATGCAATGAAAATTTGTCATGTAAATAATTCATATTGAAATGGCAAAAGTGCCACTCCCTCAACTTGAATACTTGAAGCTTCGAAAGCTTGAAAGAATTGACAGTTGCTACACACCCAGTGGCCAATAGAACCATCAGGGTCTAATTAGCCAGCAATAATAAATAATAACAAGTTTCCAGGCGAGTTCAGGCATTCGATACGATTGTGAAAGTAATGGAGAAAAAAACATAACAACGACTTGCATGAAAAAACAAGAAATGAAGTAAGTGAGTAAAAGTCAGAAAGAGAGAGAGAGAGAGAAAGAGCGACAGAAAGACAATTGAAGTATACATAAGTAATACAAAGGGTAGAGACAATTAGAGTGTCGCGTAAGTAGAAAACTTTGCTTGGGATTGTCAGGTGTGTCGCTCCTTGCTGCTCGTCGCATTGTTATTAACACGTGACTGCAAATTTTTAATTGCCTATTTTAATTGGGCGAACAGTTGTTGTCCAAGACGAGAAGGTTTGGTTTAGTCGTTAAAATAAGAATGATAATGGTCATAACAATAAAATTTTACAGACTGAAATGTTGTGCTGCCCCGTTCATAAGCGTAGAAACAAATTCAGTGAAAGTAGTGGAAGAATATAATGAACAACAACAACAATAATAACAACAGACGACAGACACTGCGACAGCAGCAAGAGCATTAAGTCAACCAGCATCAACAGAAAAAAAAAGAAAAAAGAGCACACACAAGGTAAAGTCATAAAAAGTTAAACATTGCGCATACGCCGTGTTGGCTTCCAGAGTAAATTTATTTTAATTTTTTTTTTTTTGTCGGTTGATTATTATTATTTTTCTTCATTTTGTTGGTCTGGTTTGGTCGGGTCTGTTTTTTTTTTTTTTTTTTTTTTAGTTCTACTCTCTTTTTCGTGTGGTCCATAATAAAGTTGTAAAATGCAACTATGTATTTATTGCCTGAAAATGTTTATCAAAGTGGCGTGAATATTTTTGCTTCATTTTTGTTTTATTTTGTTGTTATTTTTAAGCTTATTCAAAGTATGCGCTTTATGGAAATTGTTATAAAGTTCGTATCAAGTGGTTTTTGAGTGGTGTTTTTTTTAATGGTGGCACATAATGGCAGACAGTGAAAGCATAGTATAACACATTTAATCAACAAATTGCTTTCTATATAAACATTTAGAATTCATATAAAAATTGATTTGGATAAACAATTTGTTAATATTTTCTATAGACTCAAATTAACTCAAAGTGTTGAGGTATAGAATTTTAAATATATTTTTAAGCATTTCTTTATAATCATTTGCTGCATTATACTAGACTTTAATATGTTTGAGTATCATTTGATGCTCACTTGCACTTGACAATGAGTTAAAAATGTTTTTCAGGTTTGTGCAAATATATTTCGTGACTTGCAACAAGAAATTTTCTATCAATTCTTCACATTGCAGTCATCAAACTCGCTACACGACACTTTATATTGTGATATTCCTTAATCTTATTTTAATACACAAAGTGCTAGGTATAAAATTTGTGCTTTAAGAGTATCGCCTTTACTTTAAATATTTGTTAGAACTGTTGCTGCGTCCAGCGACAATGCTTACAAATATATTCTGAAGTAGAGATATGTTAACTAACACTCAACAGAATGGAAACACGCTTGGAGTCATAAAAGCTGGTGATAATGTACTACATTGATTATGTGGCGCCTGCTCGCTCCGTGATCAAATACTCATTATAAACCACTAAAAAAAAAATGCTTAATTACATAACAAGCCAAGGCAACGAAACGGCAAAAAGACGCACAAAACGCGTGTAGAACTTGTCAACGTTGTCGGAATATTTTCTTCCACCTTTCTTTTTTTTATGGAGCACTTAAAAACATGACGACGGGTCACTGGTGCGTTGTCAAGGCGCCGTATGTTGCGGAGGGTGGGGGAGTGGAGGGTTTTACTCGATAAGACGATGGGAACAGAGTGTTGAATATATGTATGTAGCTAAAGTGGAGCGAGACGTTTGTCGTACTATGTTGGACAGTGGCGACCAAAGTGTTTTGCCGGTCACTTGCAGCGTCGCATTGCATGTCGGCTATCGTCTGGGATCATTTGGTTGGTACTCAAAGCGCCATAAAACGCATACGGCAGCGTTCCCTATAATTTTTCCCACTTACCGGAAGTGTCACGCGATTTTCTCACATATTCGCATGCTCGTTGTGCATTGCTGACACGCCACAACATTCTGTTCTGTCATCCAATTACAAGCAGGCCAACAAGAAGAAGATGAAGAAGATGAAGAAGAACAAACACAAGTTTCATTTTCATTTTCACTTTCATAGCACACATAAACACACACATACATATACAAACATAGTTTGTTATCTGGACTATTAAGTAACAAATTGCACTTGATTTAGAAAGTGAAAAAAATGAGCAGTAGTGCTAAAAGTATAAAAATTAAAATAAAATAAAATAAAATAAAATAAAATAAAATATATTAATTAAAGTTTAACAGTTGCTCGTACAATTGCATTAGGGAGCAACAATTGTTTACTTGGCAAATTAAAAACTCAAATGAATTAATTAAATTATTAAAAAAAAAAAAAATTAAAAAAAAGAGTGATATTTTTATTAACATTTTTATTGAAAAAAAAAAATAGAATTTAAAATGGAAAAAATTAGCTGTAGTTGCCTACTTGGCAAATGAAAAACTCTTTTTAATCAATTGAAGTATTATTATACAATAAATAAAATGTTCGATATTTATTTAGAATTTAAAATAAAAATATATTTTCAAATGAAAAGCAGCTCTAAAAGATAATAAATTAAAATAATTTATATTTTAATTAAGTTAATAAAATTGAAAAGTTTAATTAATTTATTAAACTATTAAAAGGACAATAAATGAAATGATATTTTTTTTAGAATTTACTACAAACAAAAAATAAAAATGTAATTTAAAATGAAATTAATGCGCAGTAGTGCTAAAAGTATAAAAATTAAAATAATTCCCATTTTAATTAACGTTTAACAGTTGCTCATACAATTGCATTGGAGAGAAACAATTGCTTATTTTGCAAAATTAAAAACTAAACTTAGTTAACTAAACTTAAACTAATATTAAAAGAACAATAAATTAAATGATTGATATTTTTTTTTTTTAATTAAAAATATAATAAAAATAGAATTTAAAATGAAAGTAATGAACAATAGTGCTAAAAGTATATAAATTAAAATAATTTTCGTTTTAATTACGTTTAATTGTTGCTTATACAATTGCATTGGGGAGAAACAATTGCTTACTTGGCAAATTAAAAATTCATATTAATTATGAAACTTTTAAAAAGACAATCAGTGAAATTTTCAATATTTTTTTTTTAGAATTTAAAATAAACTTTAATAAATAAATTTGAATTTTAATTATAATTATAATTATAATTAAAATTAAAAAAAAAATTGTTTGTTTATCAAATGATTATAAAAACATAAAGACGTCTTAGACAATGCATTATCCTTTAGCTCTCTCGAACTCGCACTCTTACTACGACACTTTCTCTCTTTCTCTAAAACTCAAGACGGTTTCTTTCTCGACTGTCTCCACTGTGTCTATGACTCCAATGGGCTCTGCATGTAAGTGACATAGGATTAATACAAGGATTGAATTGAATGTTTTACAATGTGCTAGTTTATTGCAAATATCTCTTTATGTTGTTCAATCAGTAAACATTGAACATTGTACATTGAAAAGTGAAAAGTGAAAAGTGTTCAAGTCAGAAGGCATTGAGTAAATATGCTATATTGTATGCTAGATGAGAATATGAAAAGAAATACTAACAGGCGGACAACTTAAAGACAAAAGCATTTTGCAAACACATTGTATTCTTTGCTATGCCACAAGTTGTGTCAATAGCTTGGGATGGAAATGAGGGCTCTGGCTCTGGCTGTGGCTCTGGCTGTGGCTCTGGCTGCACAACAGTTTTGAACAGAAGAACTTGGGGACCAAAGAACAGAGCTGACACAGTTTGAGTTTTTGTTGTTTCTGTTGTTGTTTTTTTTTTCAGCTCGGTATTCTGTGTTGTTTGCCCCGTGTCGGCAGAACATTAACAGCAACAATAACAAATATGTCGGCCCATCGAAATTGAAGTGATGAAGTGTATGAGTATGAGAGAGTATGTGTGTGTGTGTGTGTGTGTATGTATGTCTGTTGGTCCTTGCCCTCCTCCTTTTTGTTGCTCGAGGACTCGCAACATTGACGACTATTGTTAACTGGCGGCGAATATTGTACATGACAGCAAAAGCAAAAAGTCTGAATTGATGTGGCCCGTGAACTGCAAAGGAAAAAGGACGATCTACAATATGTGTACGATATTTGTACGAGTATTCGTATTTGTATTTGTATTTGCCAGTCGAAACAATAAATCCACTTGAGGCACACCCAAAGCAAAGAAACTGTGAACTGTGTGAAACTGTGAAAAACGTTGCACACAAAAACCAAAACGAAGCAACGTTCAACAGCCAAAATCAAAAGGAAAAGCACTTGACAAGCTCGCAAAAGCAAATGCTAAACAAAAAGAGTTTTGCCGCCAGTCAAGTCTGTTGCTCTATTACCGACAGCCAGAGGTCTCAATAAGTAGAACAGGGACAGGTAGCTCATCGTAAAACAACTAAGTTATCGCCCAAAACTCTCGCTTGACAATCAGTTGGGCTTACCAACTGAACCCGAACACGAACATGAACACGAACACGAACAGAAACAGAAACAGAAACAATCTCAATCTAAACTAGGTAACTGGACAACAGAGCCTGCCACAGTGATTGACTACTATGTGAGCATTAAGACTCTTGAGTTCTTGTTAATTAATTAAGTGTGAATTTATTTGACTTGTCAGAGTCTTAAAAAACACTGATCGACAATTGTTTCACTTTTTGCGATTGATATGCTACTTGCAGATTAAGTACACTATTTATGCTCTATTTTATCTTCATATTCATAAAATAAATCTGACTTTATTTGTTGATAAGCCCGGATATGCTTTATATACATAAAAAAATAGAATCTTATTATTTTTAGCAGAATTATAAAACAAAATTCAAATAAAATGAAAATTAAAAAGAAGTGGAATAAATTAAAATAATTAATATACAAATTAAAATTTTATAAAAAATTTATGATTTAATTATTTTAATTTAATTTTTTATTTAGTTAATTAATTAATTTATTAATTATTTTTTTATTATTTAATTAATTATGTTTTTTATTTAATTAATTAACTTAATATTTAATTAATTAATTTTTATTCTTTATTTAATTAATTAATTCATTTTTTTTTGTGTGTATATTATTTGCTTAATTTTTATTTTATTTCTTAATTTATTATTTAATTGAATATTTAATTCCTTGAATTACAATTTAATAAAATATTTTATGAGTTTTTTTTATATTTTTATACATTTATTTTTATTATATTAATAAAAATTAAATTAAAAAAAATGCAATTAGAAATTAATGGAAAGTGCATTTTTGTTATATATTTTTTATATATACTGTAAATATTAATTATGTCATCCAACAGTGCAAGAAGTTAAAGTAAAATTTCTCAGCGTGAGAGAATGAGAAAGTGGAAAAGAGTGATTTTGCCAGAGCATCGCATTATCGGCGAACTGTAAATTTGCATTCACTTTCCAGCTAAAGTTCTTAACTTTGGCCAACTAATTTATTAACCACTAATTGCATTTGGCAGTAAAATCAATTAATCAATACCAGAATATAAGAGTGTATTTTGCACTTTGATTAATTGGCCAAAAAGGAAAATGCATTCAAAAGTGGACAAAGCAGTCCGCAACTCGAATCAATCTTCGTTCGCTGTATGCTTTGACTTATCACGTTTTCATTTCTATCCATTTCAACCATTCGTTCGCTTTTTTTATTCACTATGTTCAGGTTCCTGTGCTCTTATTTTTTTTTTGCTGCTATGCTGTCCTTTTCATATTTGGCTTCGTTTGAGGCGTATTAGCACGCCTTCGTTTTTTTTTTTTTTTGGCTGAAAATGACATTGGCAGGCAATAGCTGTCGCCTGCAGATCTACAATTCTTCCTTCTATCATTTCTCGAGTTTCAGTTGTTTTTTTTTTCATGCATATTCGTATTGAAGTTGTGTTGACATGTGCTGCATGTTGTCAGCTTTAAGCCTGGACTTGTTACAGCAGTAAGAAACAACAACAACAGGAACAACAAAAGGTATGACTGAAAGACTCGAGTGTCGTCATCATACCATGCTGTCGTCTGGCTGCGGCACTTGAGACTGACACATAGAACATGTCTAGTGCGTTGCCAGCAGCAGCAGCAGTAACAGCAGCAGCAGCTTGTTAGCTTATGGCATGCCACAGACATAGACACAGACAGATATGAAGTCTACCGCCTGCCGTCTTGCAGCCATCCAGATGAGAAGGCCATGCTCATTGTCACAGCCAATTTGGCGACTGATATTCACCATTTAGTTCAATCAATTTGCCACAATTTCCGCCTGACGAGCGAGCACACAACACAAACACACACACACACACACACACACACACACTGGCAAAGTCAACTTGCAACTGGCAATACGATAACAGGGCAATGGGGCATATAGGAAAGAGAAAAGAGGGATGAGAAGGGAAACTCACATTTTCCCTATTGAAAGCTAATGGCACAGCTCAATAGCCGTCGCACCGTGCTGCCAACTGCACGTAGGTCATTGATCAGATCTACGCGACAAACATAACAATGAAGAGGGCCAGACATTTGGGCACGTACCCGTGAGATTTGTAACTTGTTGAGAGCGTTCCATGGCGCATGCCAGATTTTCAGTTACTACACAATTTATATATATACGAATACTATATATATATATATATATGTATTTATAGAAACATACATAGGTTCGCTTGTCCTTTTAGGTTGATTATTTTTAAAGTCTAGCACCGAAAAATGGGTCTAAGGGATACCAGGGAATGGCCTGCAGCCAAAGAGCAACCTGCAGCAGCCATGAGTTATGACTTAATGAGCCACATTTTTGGGGTTCCGCATCTTCTATTAAAATTCAAGTGTGTGCAAATAAGTCGCTGTCGCCCTAGGAACTCTTCGGGATCTGCATCGCCGGAAATTGCATAGTAAATTTACCCTAAAAATTTCGTCAGCCAAACCCAAAATGTTCCTATGGCTTTTATGTCTTTTTGCTTGGCAAAGCAATTTAATTAAAAAAATGAAATGTTGTCGTCTGCAATGAGACACAGAGAAGTGATAGAGAGAGAGAGAGAGAGAGAGAGAGATAAATATGGACAGAGCAATCTTTGAACATTTAGTTCATAATTTAAGCAATGAGCGAAAAATCATAATGAAACTAAAAGTTAGTTAAATGGAAAGCTCAAAAACAAATGTATATCAAATGTAATGGAAATTTATTTGAACTGTAGAAAAGTATTGAATTTTGCCGTTTGTTAGCCTTATTTCTCTTTTGATTAGTGCAGAAACCTGTTAACATAAGCAGATTCCATTCACTAGAAGAAGAAGTCTAGACAATATTGCAACATTATTGTGGCAACAATATTTGAATTCCCAAAAAAAAAAAACAACAAAAATCGGGCAGTTATTATTGGAGAAGACAGACTTACACTTTTCCATAGATCTCCTCGTAGAAAGAGAGAGAGAGAGAGAATAGACGGAAATTATTCATAAAGTGTTCACATACAATAAAACCAATCTCGATGGCCATAAAAGTGCTTGGAAAGGAATTGCATGTTGCACTTGCAACTACGACAAGGCCCAAAACAAAGACTGCTGTATCAAAAACATAAGCCGACACATTCATGTTTCTGTATTTGCAAATGTATCTGTATATGCATTTGTATCTGTATGTGTATCTGTAACTGTATCTGCATATGGGCAACCACAAATAAGCCCAAGAACCATCCAAATCAGCCGCATGCATTTTATGAACACACAAAAACCCAATGTAGATTCTGACTCTGACTATGATGCTGAGTCTGACTGTGAATGCGACTCCTGCTACGACAGTGGCCACGTTTGTGGTGGTTCTTTCACTTGTCAGGTCGGAAAGACAGTGGCAAATGGTCAGGCAAAAATATGAAAATACGAAATACGAAATACGGGCTCATGTGGGTGTTGACTGGGGGTAGGTTGAATAGGTGGTTTCGTATACGGTTACCCATTTGGCACCTGGGGAAATCAAGCAGCTCTTATGCAGGCCTCATTCTGCTAGCTTTTCTCTTCGGTGTCGGTCTCTCTGTTGTTGCCACTTCAACTGTAACTGTAACTGTAAATGAAATGAAAACGACCACAAACAAATAACAAAACATGACAACAAGTTCTCTCTCTCTCTCACTCTCTCTTTCTCTCTTGCTCTCGCTCTATGTTTGTTTTTCTGCGAAGCGCATGAAGTGGGTATGGTAAGCGGAGGTAAAAACAACTCAAGTCTTTGTTGTTCAACATTTCATTATCAAAAACATATGAGAAAATAATAAAAACTTAAAGCCAAAGTCGAGATGTTGAATGCTTTTATCCTTGGTACGCATCATTTCAGAGCTGCGTTATATATGCATATTTTATTTAAACTATTTTTAGAAAATTCCTACCTCAGCGTCAGCCTCTCCATGGACCATTGCCATGTTATTAGAAAAACTAAAATACAAACAGATGTGTTCGAGGAAAATTAAATTTCTTCGTGATGATGATGATTGTGTGTGGGTATGAGTGCGTGTGTGTGTGTGTATGGAGTTAATACTGGCATAATGCTGCTTAGCAAAATTAATTTCTACAACATTTTTTTACATTTTTCTAACCCATCTAGGGATCACGAAAAGTCCATTCACTTTAACTGCCTTGAGTTTATTTGTTGTAAACTTTCACTTCACGTTGAGTTCTCCCAAATATTTCTACAGACAATATTTGAATGCAATGTAAGGCATATATGGTACAGTGTGCAATTGAATTGAACATTTTCAATTAGTAAATCAAAATATTTAAAGAAATTGACAAAAAATCACTAATTTTTGCAGTTAAATTTTCCATAAATTAATTTTTTCAAATATAAAAATATAACAATTTTTTATTGATTTGATTTAATTATTTTATTATACATACAAATATATAACCACAAAACAAACTGGAACCTGTTTCGAGAGATCCTAACAGCAAATATGGAAATAAAGGTCCCATTAAAAACTGACAAAGATCTAGATTCAGCAATAGTGCACTTGAACGACAATATTATTAGTGCATTAACCCACTCGACACCAATATTAAATCCTATAAAAAATAATAAAACCCCTTCTTATATAAAAAATAAAATTTACCAAAAACGCAAACTACGAAAATTATGGCAGACCACCAAACATCCGGGCGACAAGGCAAAACTGAAGAAAGCAACAAGCGAACTTAAGCGAATATTACAAGAACATAACGACAAGCTACTTAAAAGACAACTTTCCAACCTGGGAACTACTACATCTACAAACTACTCCCTCTGGAAAGCAACCAGGAAACTTACAAAAGCAGTAATACACAAGCATCCAATAAAAACACATCAAAACACATGGGCCAGAACGAACCAGGAGAAAGCTGATGTCCTAGCTGACCACTTTAAGACAATATTCACCAATGATATGGACAAGAAGAACATTGAACTACCAAGAACAAACGACAATCCAATTAAACCAATACGATACACGACAACCACTGAAATCAAATACATAATAAAGACAACAAAAGACAGAAAGTCTCCGGGATATGACCAAATCCGCGGAAAAATAATAAAGGAACTGCCCAGCAATATTATAACATACATAAGAAACCTATACAATGGAATACTAAGACTACAAACATTCCCAAGAACATGGAAGGTTGCTCAAATAATTGCATTTCCAAAACCAAAGAGCTCATATCGGCTCATATTTGTCTTCTACCCATACTCTCAAAAATCTTCGAAAAAATACTGGCTAGCAGACTAGAACCTATTCTAAGACTACACAGGACCATCCCCTCTCATCAATTTGGATTTCGAAAAATCACTCGACCATTCAGCAAGTTCACAGGGTAGTCAACAAAATAGCTGACGACTTTGACAAAAAGAAATACTGCATTGCTGTCTACTTAGACGTCGCAAAAGCATTTGATAGAGTCTGGCATAAAGGGCTAATTAACAAGTTGACCAACATTTTCCCATTAAATTTAGTTAATATTTCAAAAAGCTACCTGATGAACAGACACTTTTTTATAAAATTTGACGTTAATTGCTCTGACCTTAATCCAATAACAGCGGGAGTACCACAAGGAAGCGTACTCGGACCTATACTGTACCTGATCTACACATCAGACATACCAATACCAACGGCGCCAGGAACCATGATAGCCACATTCACAGATGACACCATCCTTATGGCATCCCACAAAAACGAAGAGCAAGCTACGAGTATACTAAAAAATTCTCTATCGAATGCGATGACGTGGTTTGAGAAATGGGGTATTGAAATAAACCAAGATAAGACACAACAAGTAATTTATACAAAGAGAAAATCAAAAACATACCCAATAACAATTAAAGGTGCAACCATAAAAGTCAACCCTCATGCTAAATACCTCGGTATTACAATTGACTCAAAGCTCACATGGAAGCAACACATCCTAAACAAACGATACGAAGTAAAAAATAGATACAGACAACTACTTTGGTTGATAGGGAAACAATCAAATTTAAGCCTGAGTAACAAAATAATGATTTATAAAGCAATAATAAAACCAATTTGGACATATGGAATAGAAATATGGGGCACAGCTAGCAAAACAAATATTCAACTTATTCAAAGAACACAATCAAAAATACTCAGAACAATCTCTCAAGCAGACAGGTACACTAGAAATGATGATATTGACAGCGACCTAAAAATGGAAACAATCATAGAAAACATGAAGACAAAAAGTACTAAACACACTCAAAGGCTACTCACACACCAAAATGAAACTATAAGACAAATACCAAGACTGGAACTCCAACCGAAAAGATTAAAATCAAGAACACCCACAGAACTATCACTAATTTAAATCAATAAAAAGATAAAAATTAAAAATGAAAGAATAACAATGTATTCTTGCACTGGCAAGTAACATTTACTCCCAAACCTCAAAACTACTAAAAAAATACTTATTGTTGTTGATTTATAAATAACAGATTGTATTATTAAATGGGAAAATAAAAATTATTTTATTTAATATTCCTACTATTCCTCAAGATTTGTAATTAAATTACACAAAAAAATTTATTTTTTAAAAAGTAAATTTATAACAATTCTTTACTAATTGTATTTAATTATTTTTTTATATTTATACTATTCCTCAATTTTTTTTAATAAAATTACCATAAAAATTGATTTTTTAAAATATAAATATATTGCAACTTTTTATTATTTATTTATTTTAAAATATAAAATATTACAATGATTAAAATATTAAAATGATTAAAAATTTTATTTTAGTATTTTTATTTTTTTTACATTAAATTTTTACATATATTAATATTTAATATATTTTATAATTTTTAATATTTTATTTATTTTAAACATTGTTATTTATATATAAATCGCATAGTATTCTGTATTTTCCAAGTTAATGCATACAAGTGTAACAGTTAATCAATAAAATTTATTAAAACAAAAAAAAAAAACAAATTTAACATTTATAATACATATTTTAAAATCATTTAAACATTTATATAATCATGACGAAAATATGTTTTAAATGCTTATTTTTTGTTCATGTCATTCTTTAAATTTTCTGTAATTTTAGTTATTTCTTGTAATACTTCGTAAGATGTCTTAGTTAATTTAAGCTCAGTGTAAACTCAATGGTTGATGTTATTCGTCCACATACTTTTGACACTCAGTATTCCTCATAAATAAATGCGTTAATCTATTGAGGCCAACAGCGACAATGTTGACTGCAATTCTCCGTCGCTTTTCTGCTTTCGAATGCTCATTGAGGCAAAGAAAAAAGCAAACATAAGTCTGAGTTGTCGACAGCAAACAATCTAAATTTCTGTGGGAAAATGCAGAATAGCTTTGCAGCATGCACATCAACCTCGTCCACCTTCATGTTGCCTGTAACTTCCGCACTTTGGCTAAAGGCTGCTGTTCACATTAAATAAGGCTTGGTTCAGCTGCCAAAGCAACTAAGCTTGCCCCACTGGCGGAGGTTTGCAGCTCAGTTAGTAGGTTAGGTAGGTGGCTCGGAGTGGAAAGAAAAGGGAGCAAAGTAGCAGGCGTCAGCTCTAGCCGCAATTTATGTCGACTTCACTTCCGGTCTGCGGGAAATAACTCTTGTTCTTGTTCTTGTTCTTGTTCTTGTTCTTGTTGGACTGCCATTGGCCAGGAAGAGAAGGACGACATAGCCAGAATGGTGGAAAAGGGTGAATGCGAGGATAGGAAGCAAGCAAGAGAGATGAAGGAAGCAGAGTAGGTCCGAGTCCGTTCAGGCTAGCGCAGTTGCCCAGAGTTGTTGAAGTTGTGTGCAGGAATTTCTTGTCATCATTTTCAGCCAGCTGCAAATTAACTTGCATAATTTAAACGCTAGTCGGAAAATGTTGAGCTCAGTTCATCGGCGCATTCAAAATATGATGAAAGCACTCATTTCGCCCTGTGGCCTTGGCTACTAAATTATTTGAGGGCATGGCCCATAAAACAACACAACGCTTGGCTGTTGCTTGCTTTTGAACCTCAAGTTCCCTTGCCTTGCCAGTGGGCGATGATGCTGCTGCTGGTCATCAGCTGTAATTGTAAAACAATCTTATTTTCAAGATTAAACATTACTTATTAATCTCATTTAATTAGTTCGATCAGTTATAATAAGATTATGTCAATATTGATGAATGAAAAAGTTAATTTTATAATTTTCAATTTTATTATCATAAATAAACATTTCTATAAATATTTCGACAACATTTACTTGGGAATTAACTTCAAATATTTTGAGCAGTTTCGTTATAAGTATTAATATTAGCAAGCTTTACATTTTTTTTTTAAATATTTTCAAAAAATATTTTATATACTGAAAATATTACATATTATAATTTTTATAAAAATAATAATAAAAACTAATAATTGTAAATTTATTTTATTTTAAGTTCTTAAATTACAGATATTTGTCACGTAGTAAAGTTAAATTTATAGTACATCCGAAACAACTTTGTCTAAATTTTCTCTACTTCTCTCTCTCTCCCTCTTTCTGGCTCTCATTCTTTGTAACTTTTTAATTTGTACTGCCAATTGTAGCTCAAAAAAATTGCGTCATTTGTGTCATCCTGCGGCGCCACATAGACTGGAAAAGAAGTCCAAATCTGCGACATGCATAAATTGTGTGACGCGGTTTCTGGTTTCTGGTTTTCGGTTATTCACAGTAAATCTGCGAATTGTTAAGCTAAATCCAAAAACCCAACTCCGAAGCCAATGACTGCCACTTGGCAACATATCAAGGAATAAGGATGCGACGGCGGCTCGTTGCCGCCATGAAAATTTACGAGTGACAGAAATTGTCTTTGCTGCATGCTGCATGCAGTATCCAGTTTCCAGTTTCCACTTGCCAGTTGCCAGTTTCCTAGCATTTGCCTCGCACTTTGCCACGAAGTTTATTCCCCCAAACATTTTCTTGGGGAGGCTGTCAGCTATTAGTTCAGTTCAGTTCAGCTCAGCTCAGCTCAGCTCAGATCTGTTCAGCACTGTGCAGCTCTGCTCTACTGTGCTCAGTTCGCTTAATGACAAGACAAATTATGAAATTTTTAAGATGCTTAATTTTTGTTGAGCTTTGCCTCGTTTGGCAGTCATTCAACTAGCAGCAGAGTCATTGGGGACCAAAAAAGAAAAAAAGAAAAGAAAAGAAAAGAAAGGACAAAGTCCATTGAATACTAGGGAATGGTGTTCGAATGAAATATTTATATTTGTGCCAATTTGGATTCTGTACAGTGATGCAATGCGACTACGAGACTCAATAACAAAAACTCAAGTAGTATTACAAAAATTGTTGAGGTCATAGAAGAGTACGTAGAAAGAGAGAGGGAAAGAGAGTAAGTTCAACTGAGAAGATTTGGTACATTTACTATGATAAACAAACTTAAGGAGTCATATTTTCTATAAATGAAATCAATCTTAGATGTAATATTTTATTTATTATTTTCATAGCAAATACAAAAGTTCTGAGAGTCAAATAATTAAACTCGGAAAATTGAATTTCCTTGTTAAAGTTGTCAATTTTGTTGCTTTAATTGTCTTCGAGTCAATGCGTACTTAACTTCATCATTCATCGGATGGGATGAATTCATCACCCTACTTTATATATATATATATGTATATATATATTGATTGATTTGATGCTTTGTAAAGAGTAAATATATATGTATATATATATATATATATATATATATATTTACTCTTTACAAAGCATCAAATCAAGCTGACTTCAAGAAATTTGCATAATTTATTGAGCAAATCAGACAAACAAGACGAAATTCCACAAACGGGAAGCAATTTAACTTTAGACTGACACAACTTTGCAACTTAACTGTCCCAAGTCTGTCTGTCTGTCTGTATGTCAGTCAATTTCTCTCTGTCTGTTTGTCTGTTTCTCTTTCTGTCTGTGTCCAGTTGTCTGCTGTGCTTGTCTGTCTGTCTGTCTCTCAGTCTTGTTAGTCTTTCGTGTCTTAATAAGGAAATTAAAAACCGCAGTTTAAATGAAACTCTGTTACTCTGACTCTAATTCTGTCTCTCTCTCTCTCTCTCTCTCTCTCTCTATCTATCTGTTTCTTTCTCAGTCTTTTGAGTAGAGTAAGTGGAACTTTTTAGGGTATATGACGGCGCAATTGTTTTGCTTCTAAAAAGTTGGCGTGAAACAATAAATCCAATAAAACACACATTAGCCGCGACACATTTGACGCTTAACGGGGCTTAACGAGTGCGAATGGAAATCTGCCAACACCCTCCGCACCAAACCGCATCATCATATCAACATGCCGCACTGTGGACAATTTCTGTTAGATGGCATTAAATGCGTGTTGTTTGCCGTTGGCGGAATCGTCTTTGGCTTATTTACCACATGCGGCGTGTTGAATCTCGCCCTCTTTCTCTCTGTCTTTCTCTCTCTCTCTCTCTCTCTCTCCCTCATTCACTCTCTATGTGTCGCTGTGTGACTCTTTGCAACCCGTCTAAAAGCTATTCAACTTAAAAGCTAATCCACTTATTGCTGCTTGCTTGACAGTGGTTCAAAGTGAAGCCACCTGAAGAGCAAAGTGCGAAAGTAAGTAAATCAACTGAAGAGCTGCAAATGCCAGCAGCAGCATCTTTAAGCATATTTTAAGACTTTTCTACTCCTCCCGTCTCCAACGACTTGCTGTATAGCATATGCAAAATGATCAACTAACTGATTGACTGACTAACTGACTGAATGACGGAATTAAATTGCCTCCGAAAATTCGAGTAAATTCAACTTTTCAGCACTACTGATTGAAAATCACAGACAGTTTTCACATGTCTGTGCGTCTGCAATGCAACAAACGCACAAAAAATAAAAGGATGAAAATAAAAAAGAGACCAACCAAACAAATCATCCATAAGGACTATGCAATCAGTGGAGGAGTGCCAACATTTTAGTGGCTTTTGAAGTTTGTTCTGCACAGCAAACAGAAAAACAGAAAAAACAGAACAAATTTAAAGGATTGCATTGTGACTGTTTTTTTTTTTTTTTTTCCTTTTTTCCTTTTTTACTGCACACTTTTTACACTTGCTGATAAATGGGCTCTCTGTGTAAGGGTCGCGTGAAGTCAAATTAATTACACTAATTGACTTTGAAGCTAACAAACCAAAAACGCAGCACACAGACAAAAAATTGAAAAAAAAAATACATGTTGCATAAGTTTTTTTTTTCGTGCTGCTAAAGATTTATCAGATATCCTTCAAAGCTGAATAAACTGTTAACTATAAAAATTACTTCATGAGTAGAGCTGAATATATATGCTCAACATTTTGCATTAATAGCTTAAAAATTTAAATTTAAAATAGCATATTAAGAAATAAATTCTAGTTTTTTATTTTTTTTCTGAAATACATCCAAAATAATTTATTATACACACAAAACAGTTAAAAAAAAAATATAAAAATAAATAAAAACAATTAAATAAAGTTATCTTTGAAACTAAAATATTTTTCTTATAAAAAATATTTAATTTTTGACTCAACGTACATATTCAGGTTAACAAACAAAAATGTTTTTTTTATACAAAAACTCTATTTTCTACCACTCGTTTCTATGGGAGGGGTGTTTATTACAGCAGCTTTCCTTACTTGTTTTTTTATACTACATTAAATATAAATTTCAATTTAAATGCAATTTTCAGAAACTTTTTATAAATAGTTTATTTATTTATTTATCTAGTTTTTATATTTAATATTTACTCATATTATTTTATAGCAAATATTTATTAATTCAATAATTATCAAATTGGCATTTTAATAAAAATCGATAGATTTATTGATTATTATATTTGAAATTTATTTTTGCCTATTATCTGCTTTCAAATTTTGTGGATAATTTCTCACAATTTCCCTTGCGAAATGGTTTCCAATTAGTAGCCAAAAATATATTCGATATATTTGTCAGTCGACGGTACTGCCGTCATACTTTCACCACATTCATTTTATATTCATCGATTTCAGCGACATTTATACCTATAATCATATTCATATTCGAATTCATATTCGTTTATTCGCATATGCATGTGTGTGTGTGTGTATGTGTGTGTGTGTGAATGGCAGCAGCGTTAATTACTCACTGATGGCCTGTGGGGAAATCATTTGCGATACTTTTGCAGATGTCTGGCGAAAAATATTTTTGGTAGATGCGACGCAAAATGCTTTTAATATACTTAACGTTTACCAAATGAAGTATACGTCATGTGCGCGAAGAAGCTGAACGGCCAGAACAGCCAGAATAGCCAGAAAATTATCGGTAATGTTAATTGCATGATTGAATGGTCGTGAAAGGTTGCTTCGATGCAGCTGCCACTCGGCAGCCGCTTCAGCATATAGCGTTCAGCAATAAGTCGCCATTCACGCGATGAGCTCTCGATGAGCTCTACCATATTTCCGACAACTGGCAACCATTCAGTCGAAATCTCACACATACATACATACACATATACATAAATGTGCATACATCATGCTTCACTTCAGCCGTTGATGTCCTTGTCCTGATTGTCGTATGCATCGGATATATGAAGGGACATTTCAACGACACTTTCATGCGAATCTCTTTTGACTCTGTGCGCATCTGTTATAATTGTCGCATATTAAAACTAAAGGATTGAGGCTATTGATTAAACTTTAATTAACACACATTCAATCATATGCATTGCGACAATCAGATTGCTTTAAATGAATTTATATACATATAAAACTGCATCTTGAAATGAATGCCTGGACATTTTTATTAAAGATTTCAATTTTTTGTTTTGCTAGATGAATATATTGAATATTTCCCTTATTTTATATTTAGGCATTCATGCGCTCGTTTGTTTCATAAGGTAATCCAAGCACTTGGAAAAAAGTTCACGTATCTACCGCAAGACTTGAGCTGGAACTTCAAGTATGGTAAATCGAAAGGAAAGAAAATTGCTGGAAAAAAAAACAGCACATTACACGGTCAATTGGGAACTGATTGAGTTTGTCCTTGGCAGGCAGAACAAGTGCATGAGATGATGAGCCCAATGCAGATCGATGGCTGTGAGTGCAGGTAAAAATTCAATGAAAAGACAAACTCAAAGCAATGAACTACAAACCAACACAAAAAAAAAGAAAAACGAAGAAGAATAAGAAGAAGATGAAGTAAAATCGACAACTGGCAACTGGCAAAGACTAAGAGATAAAACTTGTGCTGCACATGTACTTGAGAAATTTGCCGATGGTTTGCCACAAACTATGCACTGCATTTGATGCTTCTTTGCTTAGATGTGATGTGCAATGTGTGATGTGTAAGTATAAGTCTAAGAATACATCTATGTGTGTGGGTGTATGTGTGTATTTTGAGCGACATAAATAAGTAATTAGCACATAGTGCAGGCGACATTTCACATACACCGCATATGTTCCATGTTTAATAGCTGCTTAAAGTGCAATTTACTTTCAAGTTCTTTGTTCAGCCATAATGATGTGCCTTGAATGTTTTGGGCCACAGTAGTTCTCGCTTGCGACACCTTCTGTTGCGACTTCTTCATTGCCTTGCCACCGTTCTCATCGCTGCTATCTGATTCTTTGCCTGCCAAACATCGCCTGCCCTTTCCCTTTCCCTGTCCCTACCCTACTCATTCACATTCTCAGTCGCAGTCAAAGTCTCATCCTCATTCAGAAAACAGTCTTGTTTACACTGCATCACATAAAATGACAGGAGCAGCGACCTTCGTGCATAAAAACAAACATGAAAAAAAAACACACACACACATACAAACAAAATGGAGAAAAAAATGAAAGAAAGAAGAAAGCAGTCGATTATTTTTGCTTGTTTTTTGTCTCGTTACTTGCCATCGCGTACGTGTCCTGACTGCTTAAGAGAACGTGAAATACTCGTCTATATGATGTTGCCTGCTTTTAGGCGTAAAATAAGCTACTTAGTTGCGGCTTGCCTTTGAGCTGACAGAAAGGACTGAAAGGACTGAAAGGACTGTGCTAGGATGCCAAAAATGCCAGGAACCAGAAACTGAAACAATATGTTAATAACAAAAGAAATTATCAATTACCTGAAAGCGACAGTCAAGACCTATATGCGGCTGGTTGAACACACGACTAAATTAAGCGAATATTTATGTATATGTTATATGTTTGTATGCCTTGCAGTAATTGTTAAGGTCAGTTATGAAAACATATTCTAGGAATAAGATTTCTCCAATATTAAAGAGACAAATGCTGGCCAAATTGATGCAACTATTGATCAAGAATATATATATTATAGATATATATAATCTGCATAGTGTCTGTTACACTCTTACTTATCGTTGTTTGCCTAGTATTTACACATTTTCATATAATTCATGCATAAGCATAATTCAGTTTACTTGAAAAATTGAAAATTAAACCCATTATCACAATTCTTTTATATACGTTAATTTTCTTTCACATTTTGCATTTTCCATAATCAATATGCTTAACCGCAAGTTCTTTTAGTTTTTAAGTTTTTTTTTTTTCAGTTTTCAGCTTTTGCAGCAAAACGCAAACCAAATCTACTTGTCATTAACCCATTTAAACTTTGCCCTTCAACCATATTCTGTTAACAAGTAACTCGAACTACAAATATTCACAGTTAACAGAAACTGAGTAACGCGCTAATTGCCTTTAAGCTATAAGTATAAAACAGTTTGAAATAAGTAAAATACAATACATTATATATAATACTATATATGTATAATATATATAGTATATAGTATGGTAGTTAAAGCCCCTTCTCATTCTCATCTCAATTTGACAGATATATGTCACAGTCATTTTTCTTCTTCTTATTGAAGAACATGAATTTTTAATGCAATTTTGTGGTTTTGTTCTTTCAATGCGTTGACAGGACACATTATTAAATATTTAAAGCTTACTTGCTTGTGGCAAAAATCAAGTTGTTAAATTTAAGCAAAAAATATGCAAATGTAAATAATTCTATTTTTTGTTTATTGTTTTTTTTTTTTTTGTTTTTTAATTTATATGATTGAAAATAAATAAAAACTAAATAGAATAAGTGAGAAAATTCATTAAGAAATTTCAATCTGAAATGAAACCGAAATAAACATTAAACAAAGATTTCTTTGACAAGTACATATAAAAATAATTTTAGTTGAAATAATAAAGCAAATTATATAATTGATAAATTCCTTTATTAACATTTTTGGTTCTAGTCAAATCTTAAACCGCAAATCAACGAATTTATGTGAGATTTTGGAAACTAAGCTTGGCATCTAAAGCTAAAATGGGGTTTGTCAAAATATGCATGACAGTCTACACAGGCAGAAAGAGAAAGAGCGAAAGGAAAGAAGAGAGAAATTGCTAGTCAACTGATGAACTAACTGTCCGACCTTAGAGTACCGCCCAGTGAGCAACCCATTTTACAGTCATCACACTTCTCACAAAAGGTGTGAAAATGTATACCTGATGCCTCTGCATATGAGTTTTCTCCTCTGTCGGAATGTCTGTCTGTCTGTCTGTATTTTTTTTCTTTCTTTGTATCTGTCTGCCTGCATATCAGACACAGCCGCAGGCAAATTTTGCATTTCAGTAAAAGTGTCAACGGCATTTTAAAAGAAAATTTTCATAATTTTTGTAAATGCAACTGACAGCAATGACTATGAGAGCGATGTGAATGTGAGTGCGAATGTGAATGTGAATGTGAACAACCAAGGGTTAACCAGATAATGCCTGAGACTTGTTGAGACTTTTCCACATTTAATATGCTGTTTAAATTTTCTTTTGCCAAACAAACAAAGGAATTTTCTTATCATATTAAAGTATTTTCGCATATGGAAAAGATTAAAAACTTCTTTTTAAATTTCAAAAAAAAAAAAAACAAAATGTCTTAAAGAGTATGAAATATTCGGTTGTGGGATTACAAATTGACATTGTTCTATATCTGCAATCAACTGTAATGACTTACAAGCGAAGATGACAACAACGACGATGATGACGGCTACAACGACGATGACGACTACGACACCGCTGATGGCCTTCAATAAAGCTTATAAATCAAAGCTTCATCCCGCAGTCCTCATTCCACAGTCATATTGATTGCTTCCTTTAGACACATGTAAAAAGTTGTCAGGATAATTTTAGCAAATTTGTTACAAGGTGTTTGTGTGTTTCTTACTCTCTTTCTCTCTCTCTCTCCCTCTCTCTCACTCTCTCTCTCTATCTATACATATATATATGTGTGTGTATGTGTGTTGGCGTTGGCGTCAAATCTGTTTTGGCATCCTTATGTTAGGCTACTGCTGTGAGCCGCTTTGCCTTTAATATCCTTGGCTTACTGCATAAATTTACGTGTTTGTCTGACTTTGAAACAGATTCGTTATGTGTGCAAAGAAAAATATAAACAACCTATATTTATATATAAATATACATATACATACTACACTACACAGCAGTTAAAATATTGGATACAAATTCAACATATAATATATTTATGTTATGTGTTGCATATGTTCTATCTAATTATCTACGACATTGAATATGCAAGAAATAAAATATATTTTTAAGAGTTTTCTTAAGACATTTTATTTACTTTTAATTACGAATAACGACAGTATATATATTATATACTCGTATACAGTATACGTCTATTTATATTAAATTCTATATATAATGAATGAAATGTACAGCGTTGTTTAAAGTCAAGTTCTATGGTAATATCCCAAAGGGTTGGTTTAATGCAAACTTAAACTCAAACACAAATTCAAATTCAAATTCAAAAGCAAAAGCAAAAGCAAAAGCAAATCGTTTGTGTAAAATGGCAACAATAATTCAAGTGACTTCCGTACAAATCAGACGCAAAACAATCGTCAGTCCCTTGCCTTACCTTGCCTTGCCTTGCCTTACCTTGCCTTGCCTTGCACCTCTGCACACCCGTGCCTTGTCTTTACTGCACCATATGAAATATTTGCCAAGCGTTGCCATTGTGGCCCAGGAATTTCACTTTCCCCAGACAAGTGCGGCTCGTTTTCCCAGCCGCGGCAGCAGTTCCTTCGTGTGGCACCTGCCACCTGGCACCTCCTTCTATTTGTCGAGTTGCACATTGCATTCCTGGCATTCGCATTTCTCCTGGGCAGACAAGGGCAACAAAAAAGAAAGAGCAAAAAAAAAAAAACAAAACAAAAATGAAAAAGAAAAAATTGCATCGAGTTGCAGTTGCACAACAGGCGGCGCATGAAGCAAGTGAATTTATTGCTTTCGCCGCCAAAGTGAAACACAAAACGACGTCATTAAGTTATGTCGACTCTGCGGTGTGTCTCTATGTGTGAATGTGAAATATGTGTAAGTGTGTGTGTGTATGTGTGTGTGACCGGATTTTTGTGGGCGAAAACCAAAACATTGGTTTTATGCATATGAAACTGAAGAATACAGCCTCAAATCGATTATATTTTCGAATTATTTAAGATTTCGTTACTTTATTAAAATTTCCGTTGTATATTTTTTTAGCAAATTAAATTTAATTGTTTGAAAACCTTTTAATCATACATTTATTGTATTTTATAAATTATTCGAAAATATACAGATATTCGAAAAGTTATTTAGTACAATGACAGCATTATTATAGACTTGCAATTAAATATAATAAAATACCAAAAAAAGAAAAAAAACGAAAAATCTGCCTACAAAATGAATGAAATGCACTTAAACTTACAATTTGCATTTCTACATATTACTTTAGTTTTTATTTAATTTTCTGTATTTCCATTATTGCACAAAAATTGTTTCATATTGAAATGATTTGCATATTTTATTCAGAGACAGCTTCTGCGAAAAGCAAATAAAATTCTACAGAATCACTGTGGAAAATGCTAAAAAAAATAGCAAAACAATCGATACTCTCGTAGAAAGCATTGTGATATGGATAAATGAAGAGGAAAGGAAATGAAAGAGCATTGTATGATGGGTAAGTGGTAAGTGGCAAGTGGATGGAGTGATGAAGATGATGAAGCAGGGAATGGCGAGGGTTTGTCAGGTGCACATTGCACTTTTTGCAACTATTAAAAATTCAATTGTTAAAAACTCAGAGCCAGAGAAGCGAACCGAACCGAACCATAGCGAATCGTTTCCATCTCTATTTTCAATGTGTATAGTTTCGCTTCTTGCTGTGTTTTGGCCTCATTGTGTCAAAGTGGAAAATTTGATGGGGTTAAATAGGGCTGGGGCCTTCCAAGTTTTAACGCCGTGAGGCAGCTTCATGAATCCTTCCTGTCGCCTGCCACCTGCCTCCTGCTGGCTCCTGCTAGATCCTGCCGCCTTCCTTTTGCTTTTGTTCATTCCCTCAGCCATTGTCCCACTGTATACCTCATTTATCCACCCATTTATCCTGGCAGCCTGTCTGCCCGCCATTTGAAAAGTCAAACGTCGAGTGCAGTTTCGCGTCCATTGGGTAAAGTTTCATGCCTGTAGAATTTAAAAATCAAATTGTTTGGTTGGTGTTTGGTCCCCAGGTTTGCTACGGTAACGATCTGTGGTCAACTCAACTCCACCGTGGCACATGGCGCGTAACGTTGTGGAAATAATGAATGAATGCCAGCAAATATTCTTTACCATACTCCGCTCCTCCGTATTCCGTTCCTCCATATTCTGTTCCTCCGATTTCCATCCTTCTCTTGGCCATTCAATCGACCAAAAATGTATATCGTGGCTGTTTGAAAGTTTTCACTGACTACTTGCTGTATATGTCACATTGTTGCAATGAGATTACGCCAAAAACCCGATGCCAGTTGACTCACAGATAACAAATGACCAGAAGGATTTCACCTACCACTCTTCTCTATCCATTCATTATAAGGTCATATATGTATATGAAATCCGTAGTATCATTGTCATGTGCTGCAAAACTGACCAACAGCATAAAAGTGGAAATAACAACAGGATAACAACACATATAGAGACATATACCACATACATGTATGTTGCTGCTGTTCATGTAACAACTGTCAAGTTGCATCGATTCTCTTCTGTACCCCCACTAGCAGTCGCACCTCGAGAATTTCATAGATGTGTAACGTTTTGGCAATGGGAAATGGATAATAGATGATCTAAACTGTCAATATGTTCATGGCAATTACAACGATTACTCCTTTTAGTCATTTCCATTTTTATTGAGATTAATATTTTTTTTTATTTATTTTTTTTTTAGGTTTATTTAATATGAAGGATGCTGCTCCGGTTAAATCTTTTAAAAGTAGAGCATTTAAATCGAACTGGAATCAATTTCAATTTTGTTTTTAATCTCTATATAAACAATATCAGTATATTTATTTTATTTATTTAATTATTATTTTAATGGTAAATAAAAGAATTTCATAGCTAAGTAAAATTGACAACAGTTCGCGAATAAATGAAATTATAAATGCAAATAAATTTTCTCTCAATTTTTCTCAATTGTCGATATTCAAAATCAATCATAGCTAAATATATATACATATATATATATATATATATATATATATATATATACATATATTGCTAGCCAAGTGCGGGCATTAAATGTTTATATAGCATCAATATAATATGACTAACATTTACTTTCAGTATTTCAATAACTTTATTGCATTCGAATTGTGGCGCCATTTAAAATATTCGCATTTGCCTCGTCGATTCGTTTGTTTGTCCGTCTTTCCGTCTGTCTGTCGCTCTATCGGTTTGTCTCACTGTCTGGCTCTGTCGACAATTGCACTAAAAAAAAAAACCAAAACTTTTAAGTGTTTCCGAAATGACGCGCAAATTTTGCAAACTGCAGTTGTGTCATTGAAATTTTTATGTTGAAAGTTTTTATTTTGCTCGTTCCGCTTGTTTTGTGTGTTGTCCGCAATTGTTGTTGTTGTTGTCCTCAGTCTCATTCTCGTTCTCGTTCTCTTTCTCTTTCTCGTTATCGTTGTTGTTGTTGTTGTTGTTGCTACTATTTTCAACTGCACTCGTATTTCATCTTTTTCGTTTGTGAGTATGTGTATGTGTGTTTTGCAGCTTGTGCAAATATGAATTACAATTACAGTTACCTGTACAATGCACACTGCTATGATGTTCAATTGCAAATCTCTACACTACACATTTTTTTTTTTTATATATTTCATAGATATATTATATTTAATTTGTACTTATATTTCGGTGGAAAATATAAAATAAAATATAAATATAAATAAAATAAATATAAAATAAATATATATAAAATACAAAAATTAACAATTCTATAAAACAAATTTATCTTCTCTTGAGTTCCTGACTGAATTAAAAAAATATTAATACTATATATTATTAAGATTGATTTAAATAAATTATTTATATTAAATTAATTATTTAAATTAATCAATTAATTAATTAAACGAAATCAAAAGGAATTCACTTTTTATTTCAATTTTTTTATTTAAAATTTAATTCTTATTTTTAATGCTTTTTATCAATATCGAAAACTAAATTTTTTTCATTTTTAAATATTTACATACAATTTTCAATTTTTAGTTTACAAATCTAAATTTTAAGCATAAAATTATCAATTTTTATTCTAAAATTTGCAATTTAAATTAGTTTATATTTAAAATTTTCAATTCTTACCATTAAAATAAAAAATTAAATAAAAATGATTTTAAAAAATATAACGAATATAAATTCTTTTTAAAAATATTGACATAATTTCAATGATTAATATTTAATATTATCTTCTAATCATAATCACTGTGCTTAAATCCAAAATTTATGAATGATTAAAATAACGAAACTTTACCCCGCTAAACATTGTAGATAAGTTTATTGATAACAAACTTTGTATTAGATTTGCTCGCTCATGTGACACAATGCCAACAAATTAAGCTATAATAACTATTATCGGCGCTGAGCTTAAATTTTTCGAGTTCTCGCATTCAGAGTTGGTTTTTTTTTTGTTCTGCTCATATTAAATCGCAACGCATACTATGTATTGCTGGCTAGGGCGACAAATTGTTCCATGGATTATGGTTTGTATTATGGAATTTATGATTAAACAAGTTGTCGCTATTCCATTCCACCTATTGGCTAAAAGATACCGATACCCAGTTGTCAGCTGAGGATAAACTGTTAAATGGTTTTGCGTCCCGTTTTGGCTTAAGAAGCCAAAATCGATTTCGGCTCTTGGAATTCGACAAGGGGGCGGGTGTAATTTGTGTCTCTGTGTTTGTGTCTGTTAAAATGTGTGTGTATGCGTGTATGTATATGTGTGCTCTATAACTTTCTAAGCCGAAAATTATGTGCAGTAAGCAACGAAAGAAACTTGGCGACTGTCCCCATCTTCCATCTTCTATCTTTCGCCATCCCTAGCTCCATCCACAAGTTCAATTCACAATTTCGAGTTTTGGTTCTCAGTTCGACTTCGTTGGTGGGTGAGAACTTTTCCCCGAATCGTGAGTTGGTGAGTTGGCCGAAAATTGCATTTCTATGCAAATGCCAACCGAGCCGCAAACAGTCAATGACTTTGTCACGACTTTATAAGTAGTTTGCTTCAAAGTAGCCAAAAAAGATTTGTGCGGATGCGACGGAAGGTTCGAAATATGGGGAACACAATTTGATGACAGCCGAAAGGGCGGCAACAGAAGATAGACTGACTATATAAGACGGGACGGCAGACAACAGACAACAGACAACAGACAACAGACATCAGACGATAGACGTTGGACAGCAGACACTAGACAAACTTGGATGATGATCAACAGTTAGGCAAAGTTGCCACCGTTAAGTATGAAGCAGGTTCTACTCGTAAAGCACAAAGCCAATCACCATTAGTGTAATCGCCTTTGGTATTATGTATTATCGAGTCACCAACGGCGACGCTTGTGCTGTCTTCCGCCAACAGTGTCGCTTGTAAGCCACTCCGCTTAGTAGAACTAGTAGTTGTAGTAAGCAGTCTGTCCGCATAAATTAAACGGGTCAAAGAGCGAACGCCGCGGTAGGTGCCCCTTAATTCAACATTTTCTCTCACTTTACCTGGTATTACATATAACATAGGTATGTAACCCCTTCCTCACTATAAGTTTGTTTTGACCAGTTATAAAGGGCGTCAACTTCCAGTTCTGTGCGTTTTCGCTTAACGATTGACAGTTGTTTATTGACCACGTTAATATTATGTCCATTGAGATAGTAACCTGACCCGACCAAGAGAATTATCTAAAGAATAAACCTGATGTATTTTTATATTATTCTAAAAATTACTTTTCATATAAATTTGACAGTAATTAAATATTCGAATAAAAAAATCGTTGCAATAAATTTCGCACAATAATAAAAAAATGAGTACGGCAAATTTGTTAATTGCGTGTTTCACAATTTCTATCAAATGACTCAAAAGCTTCGAAAAAGTACTATAAAAGTATTATCGAAAACATAAACTTAAATATTTTATTTATAAATTTTATTTATTTATTCATTTAAAAATTAATAAAAAAAAAATTCATTGAATTTCGAGTCATGAGCATTATTATTTCTTAAGAGAGTATATTAAATTTCGACAGGAATTTTTACCGCTCCCTAGAAGGCCGCATCGGATATATTCTTGATCGACGTCGACAAGAGAATGTGCATGTCAGATTGTCCGTCAGTCTCTCCGACTGTTTCAACCTAAGCTAGTCTCTCAGGTTTAAAAGCTATGTCAATTATCAAGCTATAAGCGACTTATTAATAAACTGATCAAGTTCATCATAGTAAATTGTGTATTAAAACTGTTTTCACGACGAGTGATGAGCGATAGCTCACCAAAATAACGCACTAACTAACAAATAACAAATAAACGCACAACTATTTAAAGTTTTCTTATCAATTCAATTTCAACTATCTATGCTACTAGATATAAATAAATATTTGAGTATCAACAATTTATGTATACATATATTTATTTAATTGTCTGCTATAAATTTTGAAATGCTGTAAATGCAATTCTTATTTTTATATTTTGTATGTGTGGGTGTGTGTGTGTCACAGGTGCAGGCAGAGTTACAGTTGAATTGGCTGCTTGAAGTGTGAATGACATTTGACATTTAAAAGTAGATGACAGAAACAGGAACAGCAACTGGAAATGTTTGACAGTACTTCACTTACTTGAGTGGCGGAGAATCAGTAATGAAGTTGTAAGCGTTATTTTCACCACTTTTGCTATGTCATCTGAAGGGAACTGAACAAAAATAAAATACAAAACATTCGATTTGCATTGGAAAATAAATAAAGCATAATTTAAATACTAGAGAAATTTTATATTGCAACTGATTGACGTATACTCGCGCCAACACCAATAATTAAGTTGAAACTGCAAGTTGAGTTTTAATTATTTTTATTATTTCACACACTTTTGAATGACAGCGGATCTTGATGAGTAAAGTATCAGTTGAACTTGTGCAAGCAGACGGACAAGTTCAACTGATACTTTACTCATCAAGATCCGCTGTCATTCTTCATAACATAACATTCTTATATTAAGTCTTATGCGACTTACATTACTATGTTAATATGCAGGGTTGTCCTGCTATAATATCATTTCATAATTTAATTGAAAAACCTATCAAAGAATCGGTCAAAGGTCAGTGATGGCCAGAAGGCCTTTTAATGTTGCCAGTTCCCTCTGTGAATTGTTTGAGTTTTTGTTGTATTTTGCCATGAATCAACAACATTTGCTGCAACTTTCCAAAATTCGATCCTTTCAGTTCACAGCTGCCTTGCGGGCATTTTAGCTATTTTGTCGAGTTAGTTTTACATTGCTTTTGCAACTGTTGATGTTGATGTTGATGTTGCTGTTGCTGTTGCTGCCCTTAGTTTTGTATGTTATTTATCTTGAATTTTTTTTTTTTTTTTTGTCTCTGTTTTGACCAAAAAGTTAAATTTATTTAGTGTTCAGGTCTGTTTGTCTATTTACTTGATTGGCTTGCGTTTATGATAAAAGCTTTCCCATCGAACGATTCAATTTGTTAAAATCTATCTTTAGGCATTTTCCAGCCAGCCTTTATTTGGTTTACATTTATTTCTATTTTCATTTCGTTTGTTTTTTTTTTTCTTAATTTTGTTACGACTTTTTTTTTTATTGTATACTCATTTTCAATATTCAATAAGAAAATTAATTACAAAAAGTAAATGTAGAATAATTTAAGAATTGTTAACAAAATAATAAAATTGATTATGGTAATAAGATTTACTACACTATTAGATATAAACCAAAATGTATAAGCTAAAAATTAAGCTTTAAATAAAGTTGTTGTTCTCTAAACCTGCGACACAATTGTTAGCTAAAAATTAGGCACGAATTGTTGGCAATTTGTCGTGGCCTAAGCTAACACACACACACATATATAGTATATGCATATATTATATAGAAACAAACAAGCACACACTCATATGTGTGCAAACATTGCAACTTGGTTGAAGAGGGGAACAGAAGGAGGAGGAGTGCGGCTTGGCTAATTGTTGCAACGCCCGCGGCAGCATTGCGGTCATTGTGTGCACCTTCCCGCTACCAGCTGTCAACGAAGGTTTCCATTTTCCATTCTACTTGCCGTCACAGCGCCTTTTTTTACAGCTTGTTTTTTTTTTTTTTTTAATTGCCAGGATTTTTGCATTCTACATTTTGCATGAACTTAGTCAGTGAGAGTGAGAGAGACAGAGAGTGAGGCGACAGGCAGTTGCAGTCAGTGTTACTCGTTCCATTCAGTGTTTCTCTTAGATTCTTTGGCATTAGTTTTGGTCCTTTGCATTTGAAAGCGCCTGAAATGTTTTTCGACTTGTTGGCAAGTTTGCGAATACCTCGACATCTCACGCTGTCTCTCTCTCTCTCTCTCTCTCTCTCTCTCTCTTACTCTTTCTCGCTCTATGTCGCTCATTGCCGAGCTGAAGTCTTACGCGATGCCGTCTTCTTGGCCTTTAATCGACTTCTAATTACTTAAGCTCTTACCAAGCAGCATAATAGCCTCAACGTGGCTTCCGATGCTGCTGCAATTATTAAACCAAACTCACAACAGAAGCTAAATGCAAATGCAAATTTAATGTTCAATTTTGATTTGAATTTTCTTAATGTATGCAAAAATTAAATAAACTAAATGAAATTCAAGTAATAATAATTAAAAGCTAAATTTATATATTTAATATCTAAAGAAGAATTATGAAAAATGAATAATTTGAAATAAAGTTGTAATCTTCATAGAGAAAGTTCAAGTGTCAACTTATTCAAGCTATTGGCAGATCTCAGTTTCATAATCATGCTAAATGCCTGTACATCTACATATAAGCATAACACAAAGTTGTAATCCTATCTGTATTACTCATACACACACATACATATGAATATATGTATATACTCACACACACGTATATAAACTGACAAGTCTCGAAGGACTAGGCCTATAGACTGCATAAGTATTTACATATTGGCAGACTGCCAGGCTGCCAGCCTGAGCCAATGACATTTTCATACACCTGCCTGAACATGTCACACAGCATGCGAAAGAGATAGCAAGAAAGAATGAGAAAGAGATAGAATGAGAAAGAGAGAGAGAGAGAGAGAGAGAGAGAGAGGGAGAGAGTTTTGTCAGGCAAGGGCAACTAGTACATGAAAAGAAATGCCGCTACACTCGCTAATAAACCGTAATAAACTGGCATCCTCTCTGGATGTCTGCTACAGTTTGGTGTTTGTTTTCTTATTTCCACTTTTCCACTTTCCCACTCTTCCATCTCAGTCTCCATCTCTTACTCAACGTTTTTCATCTTTCACGGTTGGCAATGCTTCCCATGGTATACGACAAACATTTAATCTGCACACAGACACGCGCTTAACTTAACAGCAACAATTTTTCCACAACTGAAAGTTGCACCCAAGAAAAGGACGAAGTGCGAAAGACGTATGTTGGGCAAGACCAAGTGGGATTCGCAGTTGAAGCTGGTGTTGGGGTTGGAGGCGTCTTTTGTAAAAATTATGCTGCTTGTTCGACGCTCAAACCAAGCCAAACGCACGGAGGATGATTATGAGATCAGTTTGTGTGACGTGCTGGCTGACTGGCTGGCAGGACCCAAGCTGTGCCTCCACCTCTCTCTCTTTCACTCTCTCTCTTTCTCTCTCTCTCTCTCTCTCTTTGTGTATGTGTGTACATGTCTATGTCCTGCTAAAGGCGTCCTGCACGGGCTTTAATAAAAATAAATGTTACTTGTAATAATTTCTTGCACGTCTCTCGCAATTTCCACACCGGCTTCTTTTTTTTGTTTTATTTTCCGTATTTAACGTCTGTTTGCCTCAGACCTACCTGAAGGCAAAGACGCCTCAAGTCTTGCCTTGACTTGCCGCGTTTAGTTCCTCATTCTCATCCTTTCCATTGCTTGGCTGCCGGCGTCAGCAGCAGCATCTTTTCTGTCGCTTACTTCCCGTCTGCTAGCTGCTCCATTGTGTTGTAATGTCGAGTCAATGTTGCCGCTGCCGTTGACGCAGCTCTCGTCCTTGCGTCACAGTGGAAAGAGTGCATAAAATATTAATAATTGCACGCGTGGTGGTAATGAAAATACATACACACAAAAACATAATGCATACATTTCGGGTTAATAATATGGACATAAAGGAACCACGGGATCCTCTCACACTTCCTCAACATGCCACAACGCCACCAACCTTTATAATCTGCTGTACAACTCTACATTTCTATACCGTCATGCCTCGTCCAATCTTCAGACTCTTCTCTCTCTCTCTCTCTCTCTCTCTCTCTCTCTCTCTCTCTCTCTCTTGCCCTAATCAGCATCATGATGAGTTCATTTCGAAATGACACTGGAGAGAACTGAAGAACATCTGTCTTAGCTTATTATGATTGAAAGGCAATTGAGACGAGTTAAGTGCCAGCATTACATTTTACTTAAATCCTTAAACAAATAGAAAATCATCGAAAAATTATGCAATGTGATTTTATTTTATGAGTAGAGTCGACTTAAAGATACTCAGTGTAAAACTCTTTGACTCTCAATTATTGTCTAGCAATAGTTGAAGATAATTCGACATGATCCGCTCTAAAAAAAGAAGTTGGCTGAGTAAAGGGTATTCATTAGTCGTCGCAACTTCTAAATGGAAAAAAATACATTTTCGATATTATTTTATCTGTAGTCAAATTTTCGTTGCCCAAATCTAAATCAAATTACAAACCAAAAACGAAACAATAGCGAAGTTTGTAATTTAAGTTTTTAAGTTTAAGATCATATGAAGAAGAATATATACATATTAATATTACTATTCCCGGTACCCGTAGGCTACATAGTATATAATGATTATGAAATATCAGAAAATGTAAGTAACACCCATAAGGAGGCGTGTCAAACTTCATAAACTATCTAAACATCTAAATTTTTGGCACAATAATAATATGGAAAATCAGAATTAATTTGCTTATTATTTAATTATCTTGTGTACCGGGTATCTTATAGTCGATCACGTTTAAATACAGATCGTTTACTTGCTTTAATTGTAATCAAATATTCTATTTCTCTTTTCCTTAATAGAAACTTAAACTCAACTATAGAAAAAAAGTGCTGAACAACATGTACTACATATATGTAATTAGTCTCTGTCGAATGTTATTGCTTAATTTCGTGCATAGACAGACTGTCTGAAGAATTGACAGGAACTGTAAATGAGAAAAACAACATTGAGAAAACAAAAGGCGATTTGAGGTTAGTTCAAGGCAAGGCCTTCTATGCTCTGACGACAACGACAACACCTGTCAGCTCTGATTAAAGGCGACGACGATGGCGACGTAGATGAGGAATGTGCTTTGGGGTGTAATGGATGCGGCGTATATGGTGAATGGTGTATGGCGTCTGAGATGCCACAAGAGATTCGACTGTTTAAAGAAGTTTTAATCCTATGAATCCGTAGAGTAGCTGCTGAAGCTGACACTTATTTGACGGATGCTAATCACATTTATAACCCTCGCTCAATATTCTCATCTCTTTGGGCGGGGTCACTGACATTATTTGGTATGAGCTGAAAGCTAATTAAGGGTCGCTTAAAACCGCATTTTGGATCTAAAACTCTTTGCCGTTTTCCTTTTATGAGGCGACCTTGAAGTTTTTGTCGCCACTCTGTCGCGCATGTCATTCGCAACAACAGTGCAACAACAACGACAATAACAAGCAACAACTTGAAGAAGAAGAAGAACTCTATAAAAGTTTTCAGCTATTGTCAGTTTCACTTTTCGTGTTGGGTTGAGCATTGCCCTGTCACAACTGAAAGTGCAACATTTTTCGGTTTGCCCCAATAATAAAGAGTTACAACTATGGCAACTTTTTGCCTCGATCGTTGTTATTGTTTCTGTTGTTAGCTGTTTTTATTGTTCCCCAGCACAGACAAGAAAAAGTCCAGTTGTATTATACTATATAATATTGCGGTATATTGAAATGGAGTCTGACATCCTTAAATATTTTTGCATGTGTTTTGCATTTCTACTATGTCAAGCTGTGGAACTGAATCTAATTTAAAATGCAAACCATAAAATGTTATTATTATTATATATGCTCATTGAGTAAAAGATAGTTTTAACGTTATGTTATATTTATGTTTATATGAATTGTTAAAAAGAATAGAAATTTTCACAAAGACTCTTTATGATTATATTTGGTACACCTAATTTTTAGAGCTTAAATATAATTCGGCTATAAATATATAAATATTAAATATTTATATTAATTTATATATATATGTTTTTTTTTTTATATTATTATATTAATATTTAATACGATATTTATAATATAATAAATAATAATAATAAAAGTGAATAATAACAATCCAATTATTATAAGAATTTAAGATGCCAGTTAGGGAGTAGTGGAATATTTCTTCTATTCCATAAAAGCTTTTTATTTGTTTTAGCTACATCAAAGCTTTTATACGCTTTTTAAAGTTGTAAAACAAGATTCTGTTGCCAAAGCTTAGTCTAGAAGGATATTTCCAAACTTAATGGGCGAGCTTACAAGCTTTAACGGTTCTTGAAACAGCTTTAGCTTTTGTACAAAAATAGATATTATCAATTATCAAAAGTCGACTTCGTTATACTCTATCAATCGTGTTTTGCCAATCATTCAAATTTGTCTTAGAGAACTGTAAAATAAATGAAATGAAATTAATTAATAATAAAAACAGTTTAATTAAAAATTAATTAAAAATTTTAATTCTTTATTTGTATAGAATGAAATATCATCAGAAACAAGATTTTCTATCAGCTGCTTTATAATTTGCGAAGGAAACGGTAGCTTGTATCGCTCAACAGGCGACACCACGAAGTAGTATATATATATTCGTTATCAGCATCAACTACATATCAGCATCTCTCAGGTTTAAAACTATATGCTGTATATATACTCCTTATGGTCATATGCTCAAAAATGTTCAAAAATTAGCTTCTTGAAAATGTTTTTGTTTAAGCCGGCAAGGATTCGACGTCAAGAGCAAAGCAAAGATAATTTAACTGTGATTTTTTGTTGTTACTGTAACTAGACTGTATCTAATTATGCTTCAGTTCGTAAGTCACCCTCAACATTTCACTAGTTTTGGGGGTAAGTTGTTATACGTAATTGCTAATTGCTAGAGGAAAATTTTAAGGGATGAGTAAGAACAGCTCTGTGATGATGTTCCGTTCGATTTTGTTGACTATCGCTTTGTGGGCACTTCTACATACATTTAACAAACAAAAAAAAAAAAAAAAACATATACATATACATATACTTTCAGTTAGTTAGTCAATTTTCCCAGACTTCCAATCGTCGTTTCTTGAATCTCCTTCCTTCAAAGTTAATTCATCTAATCCAAATAAACTATACAATATTATATTTTCTTTACTTTATTTCAATTTATCGTGTATTTTTTTATGTTTTCCCATAATATTTTATGAACTTGAACCTATCAATATAGCAAATAAACACGAAAAGCACAACAATATATATTATTTATTATGTTTTATTTGCAAAACTCTGAAGTGACTCACTTCATTACAGAGCGCTCTCTGCCGTTGAAGAGCTGAACCAACTGGTAATTTAATTCAACTTGCATGCATTCCATTAATCCTTCAAGTGTGCATGTTGCCACAGATGCTCATACACTACAATGTACTTGCTTGGGTGTGTGTGCGAGTGTGTGTATGCGTGAGTGTGTCCAATATGAAAGCGTATGCAAATTTATGCTCGATTTGTGTACTGCAGCAGAAATATTTAATTAATATATGCGCAATTTTTTAACAAAAAAAAATAAAAAATATAAAACTAAGATTAAGGCTGCTAAATGTTGCTCGACTAGAAAATATCCTTTATATTTGCACTTTCATTACTTATTATTTTGTTATTTAAAAGTAAAGTATTTATTTATATTAAAATTATCAATTATTTCAAATATTAAATGAAATATCAACTACTTCAATTTATTTTGCAAATAATAATAATAAATCAAAATAAATGTATAAATTTATAATTGCAATACTTTAAAATATACTTTAACTGTATTAAAATTAAAAATTATCAAAAATAATAATATAAATAATATAATAATATTAAAATTCAAAATAAGTTACAAATTAATAATTAAAATTTTTTAAAAAAAAAGAGTATTAAAAAAATGTATTAAAAAATGCAAATATTTTATTCTTTATGATTATAATAATTATTTTATTTTTTTTGTAAATTCAACTGAAGTTAAGTGCTAAATTAAATCGCTGTACATTAACTTACGGAACTTAAACACGTTAAGAGTAACGCGCATATACGCCAAGCTGGGGAAATCACGCTACTAACCTCAATTTCGACACGCACGGCAACATTATTTTATAAATATTCCTTGCTCTGTTTGCCGCACCAATGTTTACTCTACATTCATTGGTAGTAAATAAATATAAAATTTATTAAATAAGTTGCATAAAAATAAAAAGTCCAATACAACAAAAGTGGAAACACACAGCGAAAGCACTTGACAGTTAAATAACGATGAAAGGGAACGGATATGGCAACGGAAGCAAAAGCAGGGCACGTCGCCGGGCTGTGCCTGACTAGGACACTGAATGCAATCGCATATAAACGAACATACTCACCCGCATTACCAAACCCACAGCAACACACACACATACAGGCATACAGCAACATCGACTTGCATTGGTTGTGCACCGTCTGGTGCTGGCATTGCCGGCGGCTGCTGGGTTAATCTGCTTCAATTAAGTTCATTTATTTGAATTTAATTGCTTTCCGTGCGCCTCAATCCCGGCCAGAAATCCGTTTGTAACTTGCCACTGGGTTGTTTACAGCAGGCTCCACTTGGTACTGCCACTTTACCCCATTCCATTGGTAAGGTGTTTCACTTGCTAAGGTTGTCGCCCTACTTGCCTGTATCTGTACATGTATCTGTATATGCGTGTATGGGTGGGTGTGTGTGTGTGTGTGTGTGTGTGTGTGTGTATGTGATTGCTACTGGAACAATATTTACTCAGCTTTTTTGTAGTCATGTGTTTGTGAATTCTCGACGACACTTTCGCATGGCAACTGTAAGAATATCAATCGATATGATGAGATTTAATTATAATATTTTTTAATACTTATTAAGAATTTTATTAAGAATTATTGTGTTTTATTTTTATATTTTGAAAACAAAAAAAAATTAAGAAAATGTTAATTGTATTCTAATTACATTAGTTTTAGTTATAATTATAATTATTCTTTATTAATTATTATAATTAATTTAATTGAATTAAATATATATTAATTAATTTATTAATATTATTAAATTAAAATAAGTTAAGTTAAATTAATTTAAAATAAATGAATATAATTAGATTAATATAATGTAAATAATATAATTAAATTTAATTAAATTAATATAATTTAATGAAATAAATATAATTATATTGAGTTAAATTAAATTAAACTAAATCAAATTAAATTGAATTAAATTATATAAAATAAAAATGTAAATTTACTTCATGATTAAATGTTACGATCTGTGATTGCAATTATTTACTTTGGCTATAAAAATCAATATTGAACAATCTTTAAGCACTTAAATCAAGCCCAATGATCTAACGTTCCACTGTGCGAATAGTTTGCTCACCTGCAATCCCAGTTTGTGTCCGTGTTCTCTCTAAGCTACATGTTTGCGCATCTATTAGCCGCATTGCATTGTAAGTGTACAGGTGTGTGTGTGAATATGTGTGTGCGTATAAGTATGTGAATGTAAATGCGAATGTGTTTCCATGTTTAGTCAGTCGCTCGCTCATTTAAATGTTTGTCTGTCCGTTCGCATGTCCTTCCATCTGTCTATCTGTTAGCTATGTCTGAATGCTTTCCTTGGTGGTGGCACACACAAAAAGGCAAGAACAACAACAACAACAAGAACAAACAGTTTCACTATCATTTCCCAGGTCCAGCATGACACGGATGTAAATGTTAGGGACGCAACAAAGTGTTTTAGGGGCTGGACTGATGGCAACAGAAGGTGCACGGAAGGGAAGAGATGTGGGGAATGAGCAGCGACAGCAAACGCCAAGTGTTCATTAGGTTCAATGGAGCAACTACAATGTCGGCACTTACCGCGCAATATGCAAATGTATATAATATGTGTGTTTGTCTGTCCCTGCGTGTCTGCGTGTCTGTGTGTCTGTGTGTAGCGTGTGTGTGTGTGTGTGTGTGTGTATGTGAAACACATTAAAGCGACCAGACAAGAGCAGAGGGACTATAACAATACTTTGTAAGCAGTTTGTTTCCTGTTTTCAGTTTCATTGTAGCTTTCGGCTTTTGTCTCTGCACAAAAAAAAAAAAAAAAAAAAAAACCAAAACTAAAGATTACACATGGCATACGTGATATTAGAGCATTGAAATGCTTACTGGTAAAAATGGGTCAGTATATGTCTATGTCTATGTCTATGCTGCTGACCTGATAACCGAGAATACAGCAAGCATAGTAATAGTAGTAGTTAGCACTTAGTCAAGTGACACTGTACTATCTGTCCATCACTCGCATATGAGTATCTTTATCCAACGTTAGTTTGACTGACTAACTAGTATGTTACAATGTTAGTTAGCTGTTAGTTTGCATTGTATTACAAAATGCTTCCTTTTCGCATTTAGTCCGCACTCCTACCATTTGTCTGTGCACTTTCCGGTTACTATTGGACGCCTCACGTCATTAAGTTTAATGGGCTGTGGCTTTTAAGCCTTCTGTGGTTTTATGCGCTCCACGCTGCCCTGGAGCTATATAAACTATTAGGCTTAATTGGGCTGACGTTCAACTTTGTTGTTGTTTGTTATTGTTGTTGTTATTGTTGTTGTTGGCGTGAGAAGCCTTTGTTTTGCAATTGAATTAGCGCAAATTAACTGGAACAACATGTGGAGAGGGGGCCGCGCAGATAAGCCGTGAGGCAATTGTGATGAATGCAACAAACAAATGCAATAAGCAGCATTAATTCCTTTATCATTTTAATTTAATTGAGCTTCAGTTTAAGCAGATTTAACTGCAACGAAATGCTACTCTTTCTAATTAACCAAAACACAAAATTTCTAGAATTGGTTTATCTCATTTTCTATTCTATATTCTCTTAGACAATATTAGTAGTAGCAGAACAATTCTCTTTTTGCTGGAACTTGAATTCTGTCACGTCATAAGCTTTACATGCTGCTTAAGCATTGCATGACAGAGTAAATTCAAGCAGTTGCAATTGTTGCTGTTTCTGGTGCTGTTTGCTATTGCAGTTTCAGATACAAGTTTGCAAATTTGAATGTAAGATATTGCTTACAGTTACGCACTGGTTGACATCATGTCAAGTGCATGAGATTACTGCAGGGCTGACATAACAGAGTTGTCCTTGTGTGCGCGGAATGACATAGCAGCAGCTGCCGTTGGTTGGCTTATTTTTTGATATTTTAGCGTTCATTTAATTTGCAAGTTACTCCGAAAAGTGTTACACGGCGTTTTGTGCTATTTCTTTGTCATTGACTTGATTTCATAATCCTTGAAAATATTCGCATTGGCAGAATTAACGGCATTCGCATAGGCATACAGCAAACATAGCGCGCACTTTCAAGCACTCTTTGCTACAATGTGTATGTGTGTGTGTGTGTGTGTGCGTGTGCGTGTATCTGTGTGTGCGTGCAAGGAAACATTACACGCAAGTCAAATAAAATTGTTCACTATTCACACACATACGATACGCATACAAACATACGCATACTCATGTGTACATATACAAATACATGCACTCGTTGTATATGTACTCACAAAATGGCGGCGCATAAAAAGCGTCTTTAAAATGCGCTCAGGAAATTGTTGCATGTGACGTTTTTACGCCTGTGAGTCGAGCTTCATTTATTTATAATATATTTTGTAACAGTTTTTCTAAAAAAAAAAAAAAAAAAAAAAATGTTTATACAAATTTGTTTTGAATTTGTTTTGATTGAAGGTTTATTAAGGTCACTTCAAAAATGTATGTAAATATTACATATTTTAAAATAAATATTATAAATTGAAATTTATTAATAAAATAAAGTGTAAAAAAAATATTCGTTTTATAATTTAAATTTGTTTGTATGTAACTTTTTTTTTTTTTTTGAATTATTTTGCTTATCAAATTATTGACTTATATTTACAATGAAATTTAAAATTATTTGATATTTAGCATATTTAGCATAATATGTCTTTCTATTATTGGTAGAGTATTCAAATGTCATATTTAAAATTAATTTTCAAATGTCTTGTCACACGTTGCTGTTGTGCAAGCTTTTGCTTGTGCCTCACTGAGTTTCTCTTGTTCTCTCTCTCGCACTTATTCTCTCTATGCGTGTGTGAGTGTAAATGTGTGTTTGTGCACGTGCGGTTTTTGTAGTTGACACACTAACACATACAGAACCGAACACACACACATACACATACAAATACACGTCTACAGCTGCGGCACGCAAACACATTTCATTTACGTTGAATTTTGTGCAGATTTGCCTTCCATACCGGATCCATGCCCTTACCTCAACGTACGCCCCTCGGCTGAAGCCAGTAACATCAACTTCACTACATTTAGTGCCACAGACGTTGTGGCTGCCTGTAAACTGTCGAGGTTTTCAAATACCTTGCCCCAATGTTATCAAATAACAAAAAAGAACAAAACAAAGTAAAAAAAAATTACATATTTTCGTTTTTTGTTTTGTTGACCAACGTCGCGGCCTGTGAGCTTAAGCGTAAAATTTCGTTTAGTTTTTTAACTCATAAAAAACAGAAACAAATGCAGCGTGAAATAAAAAACCTATAGTCCGCTCAATATTGACACATGAGTTTATGTATGTATGTGTATGTATAAGTGTCTGTGTGTGTGTGTATGTGTGTATGTAATAATGTATATCCGAGTATGTGGTTATTCCCAAAGTGTGGTTCGATTTAAGGCAACAAATAATAAATATTGCAAACAATCAATGGAAAAGTGACATGATTGATACGCTTAAATATAAAAGATTTCCTACAAGATAATATTGTATATGTGGGGTAATATACAATATATAATAGACTGATAATTCAGTTCTTTATTAATTAATTTTACCAGAAATCTTATAAATATTTCTTATTATTATTTTATTTTATTTATTTACATATTTATTTAATTTATTATTTATTTATTTATTTTATTAAAAATTAACAAATAATGCTTATTTTATTGTCACTATAAATAAAATTGAAATTTTCAAAAATATGCAAAATGATTAATTACACTTTCCTACATACATTTCTACATACTTTTCGTATTTACATACGCTTATATATGTATGTATATATCACGCTGCACATATTCAAAAATTCTCTCAAAAGAATGAAAACTTTTTGCAATATTTTTGCCACGTTGTTTTCATGTTGACTATTTTGAAAACATTTTTTATGCACATATATTTGAGTATTCGACGGAGTTTGTATTTTCCATTTTTTTTTTTTTGCAAATTTTATAGGCGCAGTTTTATATTCGATTTTATATTTTTTTTTGTTTATTGTTTTTTGTTTACGTATTTGTTGTTATTGTAGTCGATGTTGCATCCGAGGCTTATTTGTCTGCGCTCAATTGATTGAGGTTTATTTGCTTTGTTTGTGCCTATGGGTTTGAGAGATTTTTAAATTAAATTTGAATGGATTTTAAAAGTCAGACACATTTTTTTGTGCGTTACTTCTACAATTTTTTTCGTTGAGATAACAATAGCGTCACTTTTTTACCAGGCATTAATTTAAGCTTACAAAAAGAAAAAACTTTCAGATATATCATGAAAACAATTTTAGTGAGTTTCATTAAATTTAATTCCTTATTATTTATCAATAATCTAATATTATATAATGCTATTTATCTTATACAAATATTTTTAATGCAGGCCAATATTTATTTATAACATTTGGTTAATATGTTGATTAAAATCATAAATATTATATTTCATATTTATAAATATTAATATAATATATCAATATATTTACTACATTAAGTTGTGACATATCAATATCAATTTAAACTTTATTTTTCTTTTTTCAATATATTTTCATTGGATATGTATGAAATATGTGAGTCAAAATATACAGCTGAAAACATAGAATTTAGTACACGATTTACTATAAAACAAAAGATTACTTTACCATAAATTATAGTTAGAAGCTTTTCTATACATTTTTTAAATTTTAAAAATTGTGTTGTGCTTTGTTTTATGCCAATTTTCACGACTTTACATTTATAATCAAGATTAACAAATTCTTAAACCTTTAGTTGTCCTTTATTCTTATATTATATTACGATAAAGAAAACTGTTCGTCATATAACTGTAGAAATACTGTAAAAATGTATAACTAACTTTATAACTGTAGAAATATAACTGTATAATAGTATAACTGTATAATTGTATAACTGTATAATTTTATAACTATATAATTGTATAACTGTATATCTTACTGTATAACAGTATAATTGTATGACTGTATAAATGTTGAAATGGATAACATAACATTATTACTATTACGTATAAGTTTGCCGCTGTATAGCTATATAAAATCCTGTATAATTTAATACAATTATAACTCTTCAATTATAGTTGCTCAGCTATAATTTTTATAGTTACTATAAAACCGCATCATCCCCTCTAGTGTGTTTTACAACCTTATGAAAGCAATAAATAAATTTCTCCAAAGTTACATCCCTTAAGAAACAGCAAGTTCAACCCCTGAAAAAATGAATTAAAATATACTTCAGAGGGGTAGAAGCTAAATGAATTTCAGTGAATGAATGAATGAATGAAACTGTTCAGAGTTCATGCAGACAAAAAATATTTTCTTCCATCATTTGATATAGATTCTTATTTTGATGAACATTTATTTCGACGTATTCAACTAATCAGTGCATTATTATCGGTATGGGTAATTCCCAACATTCGCTATATATATTTAAGTCACTCAACAAATATAAAAACAAAACAATCAATCGGAAAAAAAAGTTCTTTTCAACAAGTCGAAAATTTTATACCCTTGCAACATTGAGAAAAAATTTGTATTCAGAAATCAAAGGTCATACTGTTAATATAAACTTAGAAATATGTTTAATCCTTTGGCCATTGTGATTAGACGGTGTACCTTCTTCTCTTAGCGTAACTTTTAAAATTATATCATATTGTTTAAACTATAATTTTTCATTCACTTATGTCTGTTGTATATAGCGTATCATACGGTCGAGCTTACTTGAAGTTATTTTTCTCATTTTTGTATTTTATCTTGTTTCTTGTGATTTTTATTGCGTATAAAAATATTATTATATTTGTTATATTTTTACATACGGGCTCAGTTTTTATTGCAGCTATTGGGAAAGTACGATAATGATTTGGTTTGCGCAGATTTGAAATGTATACGATTTAGTTGAAATTCAATACGTTCCAAGAGCAGACCTACGGCAGAATTGCGATACTTTTGATTAATTCTAAAAAAAATCTGAAAAAAAAACAATTCAATGAAAATGTGGATAAAGTTCTTAAATCTATTCATTATATTGTCGATTTTACAAAACGCGATGGCTTTAAAAGAATTAAAATATCAATATTGCGATGCGAATAAAATTGTACTAAGAGGCGAAGGTAAATTTGATCATTGCAATGATGACACCTATAAAATCATCAGACAAAATAGTAATTCATTGGGAAAGATTGATATTGAAATAAAAATGGAAAACCCAAGGTACTTTCAATGCAGAGAGATACAACGTTGGGGCACACCCTATTACCATAATTACAACATTTTCTTCCTGACACTGCTCACAGCAATTGCTGGTATTGCTCTTATCTGTCATATCTATAAAGAGCCAATAAACATTTGGCTTTATTCATTTCGCATCTTTGCCTCATTTATTCCTGGTCGACAGTATAATGGCAGACGAGTATATGATGCATGTATCGTTCACGAACCGAGCGAAACGGATCTTCTGGATGAGTACAAAACTAAATTGGAAAATGGAAGACGAAAGTATAAATTTTGTTACATTAACAATTTGGATAGTCAGGAGAAAATTCTAAAATATATGATAGAATCCAAAGAAATTGTTATACTAATGTCCAAAGATTATCTAATGTCAGCAATATGTCGCATGAATTTCTATTTGGCCATGCAAGCATCTTCGATGGACAAGTATAAGCAAATGATAATAGTCAAGTATCCGAATGTTGGTAAAATCGAAGAATGGGACAAGGAATTGAAATATTATGTAAGATTAAGCAGATTCATTGAGCGTACAGACAAAAGATTTTGGAATAAACTAAGATACGCTTTGCCACACCAAACCAAGCACGATGATGAAAAATTACAGAGAATAAATGAATTGAAAAAAATGTTAAATATATAAAAAGAGAAAATGAAAATTTGAATTCTAAAATTAAAATTTTATTAGACTTTACTTATTTTTTTTTACAATTTTTATTATAACAATAAACGAAGACTCGAAAATCTATTTCATTCCATATTTTTGTGTTATGTTTTATTAAAGCCACTAGAAGTTCATGAATTTCATATTTTATTTTCTTTTCAGTTGTCTACAAATATTTCTTTCTTTTGCATTTCTTGGAAAATTTTATTATTTTTTCTTTCAGATTAGCATCATATTTACATATGTGTATGTGTGTATGTTTTGAATATGTGCGAGAGTATGATTATATATACATATGTGCATACGAACATACAAACACTATCAGCAGTCATTAGCTCACTTTAAAATATTTCGACTCTTTCAATTTAT
>JBAMBR010001151.1:100000-110438 GCA_037044475.1 Zaprionus obscuricornis
GAAAGAGAGTTGAGTTTGAGTTGGTCAAGTCGTTACCATTTTGTCTGCCATTATGCTGGAAAAATCTGTCAATTACACGAAAGAAAAGCGCAAAAGCATGTCTATCACACAGCTGTAGTTGTAGTTGTAGACACCGGTAAAATACAAGTACTGCAAACAAACAAAACAGTCGATTGAGTAAGTGTAGAGTCACTCTCTCTCACTCCAAGTCCAAGTTCTCCAGTCCAAGTCCCAGTCAATGTGGTGAGCAAGGGGTTGATGTTGGAGATGTTGAGTTGAACGTGGCAGGTTGACTTTCCTTTCAGGACCTCTGCCTCTGCTACTGTCACAACCACGACCAGTTTCTGCCTCTGTCTCTGACTTGTTCTGTCCCTCTTACCGATTCTCGGAATGAGAATCCACTTGTTTCATGCTGTTTGTCTCGTACAACGAGTATTAATTCGTCGGAATTTGCAAAAAAGGAGCAAAACCGAGTTGTCAGTATGAGTTTATTGCGGATTTCGTTGCAACTGTAAAGTGAAGGCAGCGATTGTACAAATACTTTATACTGTTGCAAATATTACAAAAAAAAAAAAAAAAATACAGTATGGGAGAAAAACACATTCATTGAAAGAAACCTTAAACTGAATTTTAATAAAAATTGTCTTCGGAATATCCAATTATCTTTGTAGCGTTCCACGCTTGAAATTTGATGCATCAACATCACCATCCGCATCATTCGCATCAACATGCTAATATGGCATATACCCTATCAAGCTCCACGATGTTCAGGGTTCTGGTAACAGCAGCTTGGATTTACCTGCGAAAATACTAAGCAAAGTTGAGAAAAGGAAATGAAAAATCATTGGAAAAGAAGTTGAAAAAGTAAAACGCACGACAGGATTTTTCACGATTTTTTAAACTTGGCCAACGTTACCGACACTGGGAAGGACATGGAGGAGGACGTGGACAAGAACTTGGCAGGCCCGGTTTGTTTTCCAGAAAAGCCTGACAAACCTGTCACGTGATTGCTCAACTGAAGCTTGAATAGATAGACTGAGCGAGATAGAAAGAGATAGAGAGAGAGAGAGAGAGATAAAGAGAGAGAGAAAGAGAGTGGGAGAGTCGAGACGGGAGTCGTTGATGCCGGACTGGTTGGCCCAGCTGTTAGGCCGTCGTCAGCTTGCAATAATGACACCCGCAAACCATCTATTCCCTTCGTTTGTCACCACCCGTCACCTTCTCCTGCTCTCGCTTACTCCTGCTTTAGAATAGCCACTGGTACGCGCTTATTCACTGCCAGAATGACAACTGGATAGCGTGTAGGGGAGTCATGAAGAATGGAGAGGAATGGTGTATGGAGTGTGTGGTAGTGCAGAGCGGACAGTACCTATGTCATAGTCATAGCTATAGATATAGCTATATCCATAGCTATACCCATAGCCTTAGCCATAGTCATGGCAACGATATTTTTCTAGTGGCTGAAGCTTTTTAATTGAATTTTCCGCTATTTACGGCGTAGCAGAGTTATAAAAGGAAGAACTATCCCACTGGACTGGGTGGTGGTTTCCACAGACATAAGTTCCTTGGAAAATATGCCAGCAGTTGGAGAAAAGAGTTGCAAGAGTTGCACAGATACCGTAAAAAGGGAAATTGTGTAAATTTATTCATAATACATAAGCGCTTTTCTACGTTGCCGCAAGCCTTATCCGACTTTTTTTTAGGCATTTCTTTTTATTTTCCATTTTAGATTTTCCATTTTGTGTCCTTCGTGTAAATGGAAATGGTAAGAAAAGCTACAACCAATTCCCTAGCGCGACTTGTTTTCAACCTTTTTTATCTCCTTTTTTTTGGGGGAGGGAGAAAAAGACGAAAACATTTTCAGCATTAATACCTTACTTATTGTCGCCTAATTATATCTACTTAAATTATCTGGGAAAGGTAAGTGAATGACATACTCTAGAGATTCACAAGGCAATTTAAAGATAACTTTTTGCAGATTGTACAAATTTTCAAAAAGTTTCATATTTTCTATTAATAATTTCAAGTTGAAATTTTGTTTAATTGAAATTTATGTCAGAGAGTGAAAATATAATTTAATTTTAGTTGCTTGATTGCTTTGTAACAAGTATTATGTCATTGTCAAATAAAGCTATTAGTTGAGTCAATCTATGTTTATGTTTTTCAATTGATTTTCAATTCGACAATTGAAAGTACAACCTTGAATACAATAAGAAGATTTCAGATCTATTTTTGCCACAAGCCAAACATTTGGGTCAAATAAATTGCAACTCATCGACCGCAAAAAACGATAAAACTACAAAAACAAATTGACTATTCAACTCTGAGATACCCTGTAATTCAAAATATAAATATGGCATAAATTAATAAATAAAATCTCTGAAAATAGTAAAAGATTATAAATAAAATTATAAAGTTTCTTAAATGTTTGGTTTATCATAAAGCCGTCATTGTCGAGCTTATCATGCCTGCTTTACAACATGACAAATTGTTGAGTATTTAAAAATTATTATTCTGGCTTTTTCAGCAAACCTTTGGCATTAAATCGAGAAACACAAAATTCAGATAACTTTGCCATATTTTTCAATTTCCGAAACTTTCATTTGATAGAAAGAGGGAAAGTGAGACAAAGGGATGGAGAGAGAGAGAAACAGAGGGAGAAAATATGCACTTAATAATAATCAAATGCACTCGATACACATATATCTTAATTTTGCAATCGGCATTGCACGCAGGAGTTGAAAACACAATTGTTTTACTACATTTTGGCAAGCTTATTAGTTAGTTTATGCGTTGCATACATGTTTTGATGCTCTGCAATAATAAAGAGACAGTTACTTATAATGATAAAGGGTATTAATATCGGTAAAAGGCTATTGGTAAATGAAAAAATATTGATTTGAAGTTTTAATTGACGTGCTAATTAAGACTAATTTATTTATTTTTAGAATTTTCAAATTTGTATTATTATTTATATTTATTAATTATAATAATTTATTTATGAATTATTAATATTATTATTATAATTTTTTTGGTAATTTATATATTTAGGTGTAATTTATATTTAAAAAATTGCATTTTGTTTAGCATTATTTTTTATTTGTATTTTTAATAAATTTAAATAATTATATACAAAATTAAAAAACAGAAATAAAATATTCAAAATAGAAAATACAAATATTAAAGTTCTACTTGCAAAAAAAAAAAAAGATTGGATTTAATTTTAACTTGAGCATAGAATTGAATTTACAAATTGAAATTTCTAGTGAGTTGAGAGTTCGGATAAAAAGAATTTTCATTGCATAAATGTTTTACATTTTGTATTATCTTTAGAGATTGTAGTCCAACTAGGAGTTTTCTGCTCAGTTGCCTTCGGTATTGTTGTCGCCGCCATCGTCGTCGGTTGTCATCGCATTTGCTTGCACTTTGTTTTCAAGTTTTTGGGTGATGAGATGGTGGCGATATGGTGACATGGGATGGCAAGGGAAATCTGAGAGCAAACGCTCAATGTCCTGCATACAACCTCAGCTTCAGCTTCAGCTTCAATCTCAACCTCAGCCTCAGCTTCTGGCCAGCCTGTAGATACAAAAGTACACGTAATTGGGCTAATGGATATTTCGGTACTAACACAATTTTGCTAATAAAGTTCGCAAACACACTGAGAGAAGAAACAGCATACCATAGAGATATGTAGTTGGAAGAGCGGCATAAGCAAAGCAAAAGTCTCCTCGACAAACGACTGGCTCTGCAATAGTATGGAGTATGTATAGGTAGGCAATGAGACAGATACAAAGATAGAGAGATAGGGAAAGGTACTATGAAAAGGACCAGGCAGCAGCAGCAGCAGCAGCAGTAGCAGCAGTAGCAACAACAACAGCAGCAGAAGCAGCAGGTTGTCTGCACTTTTTGTTTAGGCTTCTGCTCTTGTAACAGCTCTTGGCAACTCTCACAGCAGGCAAAAACATTTGCGTATAAGTGCGTCTCTATGTTTTGTTGACAACTCCTTACTAGCCACATACACACACATACATATACGACACATTCTCTCATTTACATTCCACTGGACGCTTTGAGGCATACATTTTAAGCAGACAGAATACAGACTAGTCGAAAAGTTTTCCTACTTCATTTTTGCTAAACTCAAAAATGTTCAGTTTAATTTACAAATTGATGAAAGAATTAACATTCTTTTGCACAAGACTTGTTCAAAAAAAGTTAAAGAATGCCAACAACGTGTAAATAAACATATACAGTAAAGCAAATATTATAATTTCTGCATATAAATTATTCTATCTAATGGATATGACAAAATTATAATACAGAGAAATGTTATTTAGGATTAAATACTAGTTGATGAAAGAGTATTTGAAATACGACTTCAAAGTATATCAAAGTATCTCAAACAAAATGTTCAACTATTGTGTATGACAACATTTTGTCTAGTAATTGCATTATAAAGTTATTTAATGCATTCAATAATTAAACTCCCAAAACATTTTTAGTTTTGCTAACTTAATTTTAGTATATTTTATTTTATTATTATTTTTTGTTATTTTTCAATCATTTATTATTCTCGATGTTGCTTTTAATTTGCTTAATCAATTGATTTTTAGGCATTTTCAAAAATTTATTGAGAATCCTTTATGAATTTTAATCAAAAAAAAAATAACAGTTTGGTAATCCTATTCTCGAAGTCAATCTAAATCCGAATCAGAATCAGAATCAGAATCAGAATCTGAATCTTTTGTTGACCCTTACCACATATCTAATTGCAGTTAGTAACTGACATATTCAGAATTCAGAATTTTTAACATCAGACTATGCCTTGGTACTTCGTCATATGGCAGCAGTATTGGAAGATGGTACTTCAGGACTCTAGGACTTGAGCTAAGTTTGTTTAGCAGCTGTCCAAACGATAATGTGTGTGTATGAACTCAGTCTCTGCAGCCACGTGTGTGTGTGATGCTTGCAACTCTTCGGTATCGTGTATGGAAATTGCCAAAAATTCGAATGCAGAACATAAACACACGCACACATACACACACACACATATGCCAAGCTACACACATAGTCAGTAAAAGAGAGTAGGATATATGTATATAGAAAGCGTAGGATGCATGTCCTGCACTTGGCTTGACTACTAACCACAAACAAAAAGCAACCAAGCAGCTAAACTCAGTTGGCCTCCGATTCACTTGGTCCCACCTCAAAGCTGCCGTTTTGCAGTAGTTAAACTCAATTATTATGCAAAGTCAACAATGTCTATTTGTACCAACAGAGTCTGAGGGAGAGAGCGAGAGAGGTAGTTGCAATTGCTTGAGAAGCTAGGCAAGGTAAGGTAAGGTAAGGCAAGGCAAGGCAAGGCAAGGCGTGACATGGTCTGGCATGGCATGGCAAGGTGTTGATTCTGCCTTAAGGGGCATAATGGGTTTTCCTATCTTTGGCAAATGCGTTTAAATACATTTTGATTTGCAGTTAAAGAGTAAACTTAAAACGTGCGCAAATATTATGGCCAGCTACGTACATACAGATGTACGTACTACTATGGTTATCTCTCTGGTTACCTCTGCTTTACTCTTCGTCTTCTCTTCGCAATGAAAAATTCAACTACTGAGAATATGAAACTTTCAAGTTGATGACGATGAGCACAAGCAGTTGGAGAACGGAGAATGAAGGGATAAGGAGGGGAATCGCAACACTGAAAATGACAAATAATTTTTGCAGTTTTATTGAAAATGTTTGACTTTAGTTGCCGAAAAACTTTGGCGCGTTGCATTTGCCTTCTTGCACTTGCACTGTGTATGTACATATACATATAGATGTATATTTGTAAGCTCCTTGTAGTTACAATAATCCTTGCCAGTTGCCTGGGTGTCATAGGATTCTTGTGAGCTGTGTTCAGACTAAACTAAAGCACGCATTCATGACACTCTATCTCACAGCTAGCCAAAAAATAAAAAATCAAATACATGCTGTACTTATGTGCACCAAGTATTTTTTATTTTTGGCATTAAATTGAAATTACTTTTAATTTATAGAGAAAATGCCAAGAATTTTTATAATAAATCAAGACAGTGCGTGTGGAATTCACACATCTCTCGTAAGGAATTTTTTGATTTTCTATAAATAATAAATTACTTTTCGCACAGTGTATAAGTATTTAAAGTACCTTTTAAATTGTTTAAACTAATTGAAATATTTTATTCATTGTCTGGATGTACATTTAAAATATAGATACATACAACACTCTGGGGTCCATTTTTTCAAGCAAATTTCAAGTTTTCAAAGTTTGCTTTCCATGGGGTATAATTTTATTTTATATTTTCTACGTTTATGCTTATTAAATTTTTGCTAGTTAAAGCACAAAGAAATAATTAAAAATTGATAAAAATAAAAATATTGAAATTAAATAACATACAATAAAATATAAATGAAATTACAAACATATTATAAGTCTGACTTGAAAATATTAAGAATAAATTAATTATAGAAAACTTGAAGAAGATTGTAGTATTAAAAAATCTCAAGTCAACTTAATCCCTAAAGAAAATTGAATTGCAAATAGCTATTTAAAAGAAATAAAAAAAAAAAAAGAAATCAGTAAAAGCAACTTGTAGTTAAGAGTATTCTGGGGACTGCTTTGCCAAATGTATTTGTAGTCAGCAGTCTGTACTCTGTAGTCAGTAGACTGTCAGTCTTCTAAACGTGCCTTTTGTTGCTGCCGTTGCTGCCTTCTTCGCGTTGCTTGCGCACTTTTGCTAACAATAAGTTTTTAAGTAGTTTGACATTTGAACTTGCATCTACTTTTCGAGTGCAATAAAAATGCGCAGCTAGCCGGAAATGAAAGATCGCAACAAAACAAATAAGCTAAGAGCCCGTTTTCGTGTGCTCTGGAATTGGATGAATGGAGCTGGCCGACGGCGGCACCGGGACATCATTTCTTTGCTTGGATCACTATAGAGTTGCAGTGATATACGTGTGTAGGTGGGGATCAGTGAAAAAAAAAAAAGTTTGTCAGCGAAAAATTGCGGCGCAGTTTATTGCAAAAGTTCATTACAGTGCAAATGTTGCAAGCTTGTCGTCTTGTGTGTCGCATAGAACAAAGATTGCTAGTAGGTGGTGACGGCGACGACGGCAACAAAAGAGACGATGGCTCCTCTTGAAGCGACAGCGCCCTTAAGTCTTCTTTGTCTTTTGCCATTTTTGCATCACTTGTTTAATTATAAAGTGCGAAAAATGTTTGCATACTTTTCGGCTGACACTGATGAAGCGCAGGTGATGCAACAACTCTACACTGACTGCAACTGCCACGGCAACTGCAAGTGCAACGGCAACTGCAACTCCAACCCGCAATCTAACCAACACTCTCTACATACGAAAAATGCCCATTCCGTCGCCAACTGCAATGAACTTTTTTATTTACTTTCAGCTCGACAGTGGCAAAGTTCGCAGTTTGTCTGCCAACTAATTTGCATTTTCTCATCAACGCAGCCGCCTGCATAACTAATATGACGTAGAATTGGTTAGATGGATGTATAGCTGGTAAGAGATATTGTGCAGTTGGCGCATGAAGATGAAAAAGTAGTAGTGGGAGTGGCAGGAGAAGGAGCCGGAGTCTGAGTTGAGGTTAGAGTTTAGAGGCAGCATGTTACTGAGCTCTAAAAATTTTATAAATAGTATGCAGAGATTTTATATATGTAGTTTTGTAGTGAGAGCAAAAACTTTTAGGTATTTAGCGCACACGTCAATCATACGACATGTGGTCCAGCCCAAACATATTGCATCCATTCATTTTTTTTTGTTTTTTGCCACTTCTGAAGTATAGAATAATTAATCATTAACCATTGGAGATAGGGAGGCAACGGCTACAGTTTTGCATTGATAAATGAAGTACTCTGTATTTTGTTCTTGTGCTTTTCTAGATTTGTTTTGTCGGTTTTGTTTTATGGTCAATTTATGCAAATGATTTTGAATTTCATCCTTGACAATATACTGCTTCTGAGCTAACTAAGTGTCACGTGAATTGGATTTGATATAGTATATTCATTGCATTTAATATGTACGATTTCACAGTGTTGCTGCACAGTGCTCACAGTGATTAATGACTTTGAAATGTCAACAAGAAGTCAATCCGCTTGCTGGTCAAATTGAAATATATTTCAATTAAATTAATGTTAGTTTTATTTGAATTTTCTTTCCTTTTTTTCTTAGTTGAAAATTATGCTTCAAGCAATTTAATTTTTTCATATGTTAAATATTTAAACAATTTTTTTTTTATTTTCACTTAAAGCTCGTTTCCGTTATTTCTCAATTTAATGAAGTTAATTTTATTATCAAAATTCAAATACTAAATCTGAATGGAATTTCTTTTATGAACTTTTATGAAATTTCTTAATCGTGTTAATTAAAACCAATTATATTATTATTTAATCATAATTAGTTAAGCAATTCCAACGAATACAAATTATTTAATGACATAATTCTTTGCCGCTTGAATTAAATACTTGAATGAAATTTTTACTTTCCTAACTCTTTGTACAGTTTTAATTGATTTCTCATTTACTGCAGATTTTTGTCATTCAGTTTATTGAAATTGCCTTTTTCGGTATTGAAATTTCACAATTCACTTTTATAAAGTCATAACTTTTCGACGGGGTATAATTTGTTGTAATGCGGGTCGATTACGGCAAAATGCCGTGAAAAAGTTTCTCAAGCCGTTTCTGCGACCCAAAAAAGTTTATTCGTTTTGTAAGCATTTGTTGAAGGCACAATTTCGTTGAATTGGTATTAACTTTTTGTTGGGTATTTTAACGGTAATTAATTTTTCTAAAAAATAAAAAAAATAAATCACGTATTGAAAGAATCATTTTGAGGCAATACTAAATCATTGAAGCATTGTAAATGAATTACGACAAGGACAAACGATGATTTTTTGCCTTGTTGTTCTTTAATTTTGTACGTTACTTGCTTGATTGGCTGTGCCATATCCTCGCCATGTTCTCACTTTTGTCGCCCGCTCGTTTTTGTTAGCCACCCGAAGGCATCTGTAAATGTATTTCAGGTGCGAAACAATCCAAATTCTTGGACCAACAAAACAATGACTTTAGGCCATTCAGGCAGAGAAGTAACAAGTAACAAGAGTGTAACAATGAAGTGTGGGCACACTTCAGGCAAACAGCTTGAAAGCTGCGGAGCTCGGCAGTTTGGCAGCTTGGCAGCTCGTGAGTGCCATGAAGGATCCAAAACATTGGCATAAGTATCACCGCAGGCGGTCACAAGTAGGTGTGGCCCTCTTAACTACTCCCCCGTCGCTGAGAATTGTCCCCCTGCACGGTGTTGTCCCTACTTGTAAGTCCGATACGAAATCCTCCCGAAGCAGCAGCAGCAGCAGCAGCAGCAGCAGCAGCAACAGCAGCATCAGCAGCAGAAAACAAAAACTCAAGCTCAGGCTCAACATTCACACGGTGTTTATATTTGCATACATTTAACCTGAGGCTAGGCTCAGACTCTGATGTTAAATGTTGAATGTTGTATGTTGTGTTTTCATGCGTGGCCAGCTTTGTTTTTACAAGTTGTTGTCTTATGTACATTTTGCATTATGTTTTTTCTTGTCTGTAAGTGTTTTCTTTTCTTTCTTGTTATTGTTGTTGTTGCTATTGTTGTTCTTACTGTTATTGTTGTTGTTGTTCTTTTGTTGTATCCGTTGGATGCCTGCTTTATATTCAACTCTTGAATATTTGTACATTTTGTGGTTAATTAAAATTGCACAAGTGAATGCTACCAAGTGCCAAAACCTAGACGAATGTAGCATCAGCAGCATTCGCTCACACTCACACTCACACACAGAACAAGGGCAGAAAGCCAAAAATATTACTTCGGGCCATTCCATTCGATACATATGCTATACTCATAGTATGCTATATATTCTATATACAAATTCAACTTGGCTACTTTTAAATTTAAATTTATTTTCCACTTCTCTAAATAAATTACTCACATAAGAAATATATACCGAGGTTGTTCGGTTTATAGACTTCATTCAGAAGTTTTTAAATTCTTCAGAAATTGTAGAGAAAAATAGAAAAGAATTTTGAATAAATAACAAACAGTATAAATTTCATTATTTTTTAATTATTAAAAACAACTATTATTTCACTTAATACATAATAAATAAATTATTTTAAAAATGAGGTAAAAAAAAGACAAATAAAAATTGGAAAAATACACAAAAATGTTAAATAAATAAAATTTCATTACAAAAAATATATTTTTCAATTTATATACGAATACTTAAATTACTAAAAAAAAAAAAAATTATTAGAAAAATGTATTTTCATAAGCATGTTAAAATCATATAAATGAGTAAAATATTAATCATTTAATTTAACTTAAAAAAAAGTAGTATTCAAAAAAAAAAAAAAAACATTTATCAAAAAAT
>JBAMBR010001155.1:0-13526 GCA_037044475.1 Zaprionus obscuricornis
GTAAATACTTTCTGTTCAAATGTTTTACGATCTTGATCACGTTCAAATTTCTCCTCATTGGTAAGACCAAATTGTCCTGTCAATTCGGATTCAAGGACAGCTTTGGCCATTCTATCCCGTGCATGTAACTCAATGAAACAATCTTCATAGAATTTCGATTGAGTTTTTTCTAAATTAATAATATTACCATAAACAACTTCTAGATGACTTTCCATATTGGTTGTTGAATTTACAAAGCAACCATAACTAATTGCTTCCAAGAATTTTGAATGTGAATCCAAAATATCATCAAGTGCTGTTGCTTGTTGTACTCGCGCCTGTAATTCAACCCAATTGCATTCAATTACCTCAAAGAGTACATAATATTGCATTTGATGTACAAAATGCATAATTTCCGATGTAAATAGATGTAATCTGTATGTAGCTTTATGTATTTCAGCGTGTAATGCGCGTAGTGCCTAAAATTATAAAACAAAATAAACGGTTATAAAATTTTTTAAATTCATAATAACAGATAACACAGTTTATATAAAAATAATCGATAAGTATACAAAAACTATCGATACAATGCGAGCTTTATAAATCAAATTAACAGCTGCTTGCCAATGCATGTTATTTAACAGCAGCAAAGAGTGTGAAGTCACTTTTCGATTCATGTTATTTAACAGCAGCAGCAGCAGCAAGAGCAGCTGTTAGCTATCGATAACTAAGACATAAAGAACACATTGTTTACAAAGTGTGTGAACCATTGTCTGAGATTAAAACTGTTGATAAGCAATAAGAGATCAAGTGCTGTCACAAGATTATTCAACAATGTCATTGTCAATTTTTAAGGATTTACCAGCTGAACATCCACGTAATTTAATACCCGAACTATGTCGACAATTCTATCATCTGGGCTGGGTAACCGGCACTGGCGGCGGCATGACCATAAAATTTAAGCAAGTATTTAATGAAATTGAATGTAAATCAAATTATACTAACTTATGTGTGTGTGTGATGTGTTTATGTTGATATAGCAATGAAATTTATATAGCACCATCAGGTGTACAAAAGGAACGTATGCAGCCAGAGGATTTATTTGTACAAGATATTGATGGTAAAGATTTACAATTGCCACCACAAATCAAAGAATTAAAGAAAAGTCAATGTACGCCACTATTTATGCTTGCCTATCGTCATCGCAATGCCAATGCCTGCATTCATACGCATTCCCAACATGCTGTAATGGCAACATTACTTTGGCCAGGCAAAACATTTCAATGTACACACTTGGAAATGATTAAGGTAATCATCATCTCTTTGGGATTAACTTTAACTGATTAACTAACTCTGTCTGTGTTTTTTTAGGGTGTCTATGATGAGGCCGATAAGCGTTATCTACGCTATGATGAAAAACTTGTTGTGCCCATAATAGAGAATACGCCAGATGAACGGGATTTGGCTGATAGCATGTATGCTGCCATGATGGAATATCCCGGATGTAGTGCAATTTTAGTGAGACGTCATGGTGTCTACGTTTGGGGCGAAACATGGCAAAAAACCAAAACAATGTAATATCAACTGAAATCCTTTTAAAATATTAACATTTAAATAATTTTCCGAATATTGCAGGTCTGAATGTTATGATTATTTGTTTCAAATTGCTGTAGAAATGAAAAAAGCCGGAATTGATCCAGAAAAATTTGAGAATGTAGCAACAACAAAGGCGTAGAAAAAAAAATAATAATTATATTAAAAATGAAAAAGCAAAAATGCCAACTAATGTATATGCTGATAAAAAAAAAAAAAATTATACATAGATAAGAAATATATAAATAAACATATATATATACATACATATATATTTTCGTTATATATTAAATGTTGAAAGGAAACGATAATCCATAATCTCATAATTATCGTTATCGCAATCATTTTATGATCTTTAAGTCGTTACCGTACTTTGCACAGCGCGCCAACATTTTTCAATGTTAAACTTAACAGAATGCTAGAGAGCGCACGCACGCAAGAGAGTGAGTGAGTGCGAGAGAGAGAGAGAGAAAGAGAGTGGGAGCAAACTCCAAAGACTATCGATTTTATTTTATAGGTATGAGTATTTTGGGTGTGTACGTGCATATGTTTATGTGTTTGTGTATGTGTTGAGCGTGTCAAAAACAACGAGCGAGCACACCGGCCGCGTGCGTGTATGAGTGAAGAGAGTAAAACAGAAACAGAGGAAAAAAAAGAAAAAAAATTACAACGACATAAAAATCAACGGTTGCCACTGTTTTTTCATTATTTGCCGTTTTCCCTTTCAAGTGTAAGCATATTTATTTATTTGTGACTAGCAATTTCCATTCAATACAAAAAAAGCATTAAAAAATTGCACAATTTCAATATTTAAATAATAAAATCAATTTTAATTGCAGTGCCCAAAAAACGAGAATAACCAATAAACAACAACAACAACAAGATGTCTCTACAATCCGACGCTGTATTCCAAAAAATTATTGATGGTGTTAAGGAGAATGCTGCCAAAGCTAAGGCTGTCAATGGCGTGTTCCTCTATAAAATCACCAAGGATGGCAAAGTTGCCAAGGAGTGGAGTAAGTGCAAAATTTAATTAATTTAATTGTTAACATATACACATATATATATATATATATATATATATATGCACATGTGTGTGTGTTTGCGCACATTGTGTGTAAAGTTCAAAGTGCAGTTAAACTTGCCGTCCGTGTGTACTTTGGCTGCTACCAACGGCGCTACAAAGGTTTTGCACTTGTGTAGAGATCATAGGGGAAGATGGCGATAACATAGAAATTTAATTATTAAAATGGGGAATTATATATATATATATATAGCACAAAAAGAAAAAAAAAGCTTCTATTATAATTAATCTTTGTTCCGTTTGTTGTTTTATAGCTTTGGACTGCAAGAATGCTAAGGCATACGAGGGACCCGCCCAGGCTGGCACCAAGGTTGATACCACATTGACAGTTGCCGATGAGGATATGGTTGATATTGCATTGGGCAAATTGAATCCACAGGCTGCATTCATGAAGGGAAAATTGAAGATTGCCGGCAACATAATGTTGACACAAAAATTGGCACCTCTGCTCAAGACTGATGCCAAATTGTAAACATAGCACAAATCCATACAAAAAACAAACAGACACAGATGCTATACACACACACACACACACACATACATATATATATATATATATATATGGAAGGCGGGAACACGTATAAATATTTAAATTATACTTCTTCCGTATTATTATTATTATTTTTTTTTTGTTCATTCTAATCCCAGTTACACGCTATATTCCAATTTCAAATTGCACAATTTATGTGCATTTAACTATTTTTTTTTTTTTTGTTTTTGTGTTTTTGTTATTCGCATTATGTATGTTTATATATATATATAAAAAAAAGATGAAATATATATTACAATGTAATTAGTGAAATAATACATAAGGAAACCGAAAATAAGAAAAAAAAACAAAACAAAATTCTTTTTTTTTTTTTGGTTATTCAAATATTTAAAATTTGTGAATTTAATATATGAAACTGACGTGTACTTTGATATCCCCTCAAAGCTAAGTATAATTGCGAACAATATGCCGATAAACTCTCTATGTAAGCTTTCGCTCTCTCTATATATCGCTCTTTCTTTCTCTCTCTCTCTCACACACACTTGCTTATCATAGAAAATTGTGCAACGGGAAGTATAGCGAAATGAAGGTTACTCTATTCTGTATTCTACTTTATTCAGGATTAGATTACGTGCCTAATCTTATCCAGCATAGCTGCCAAAAAACAAAATAAAAAAAAAAAGAGAGACTCGTCCCCAATTCGTCCAATAAGTCCAAAGTTGTCATCATTAATTAACAAATAATGCGTTATCTCTATATAGATAGCGTTACAGTTACTTTTACACTGTTACCGTTACAGTTCTAGATAAATTAAATGAATATAATTTCTTACCTTTGCATTGGCCATTTGTACTTTCCAAATTTGTGTTGATAATACAAATTCCATATGCTTAATCCGCCAAAGTGGTTTAAATAATGCTTTATATGTTGGCATTGCTGGCTCCAACATAGTAGCCAATGGACCATGTACAGTGTATTGCAATGAGATGACATCCCAGCCACAATCTCCGGGAAATGGTGTCTTAATTACAACATCCAAATGATTAACAATATCGGGATCATCATTTTGTGCATTTGTACAACGTAATGCTGCATCTAGCATGGCAGATAAATCATGTGAGTATATATCGGCGCCACTCTTTTCCAGTTCATCCCTGTAAAGATTACAAAAAAAAAAATTAAAATTCTACAGGTTTAATAATAAGTATAAAGATAGATATATATATCGCTTAAACTTACTTGATATTCTCTATGAATATGCTAACGAAATCACCTTGGCCAAGCAATAGATAACGTCGCATACCCTGTAGATGCACTAATAGCTTATGTGGTCCAACCATTATATCCAAAACATGTTTCGATGTCTCCGAATAACAAGTTTCTATGGCTGCATGCCAACATGTATCCGGCACATGTGCAAAAATAAATGGAACTGTTCGGAATGATAATGATAAATGAATGATTATGAACAAAATAATGGTCAAAATTTCCTAAATTCTATTTTTATACCCTTGTAGTGTATATTTATTTTGGTTAGCTGTTTGTAACGCCCTTTAGAAGGCGTGGCAGAAATAAAGTATATATGTATATCTTTGATTAGGCATCAACAGCAAATTCCAGATTCTATTTTTCGGTCCGTGTGTCTTTCGGACCGTCTGTTGCTAAGTAAACTTATCTCTCAGCTTTCAAGCTACCTCAATGAAACTTGGCATACATATTCTCTTTGCCCATAAGTCATATACAAGTCAAAACCGGCCGTATTGGACCATTTTTTTATATAGCTGTCATAGGAAAAATCGTTTGGGTTTGAGTTTTCCAATAAAAAAAATTGTCTGCTCGTTAACCTGACCGGCTTAAATTTGCAGGATTTAATAACGTTTCATATAAATATGAACCAAATCGTACCAGTTTAACATATAGCTGACATATGAACAATAGGACAAAAATTCAATTTTTGCATGAAAAACGTTTTTTTTTCTAAGACTGCAAGGATATTAAATCTACGGCATGCCGAATATAATTTAATTTTTTGTAATCTAAATTAAGCTTACCATGATTATCGATGACATCCTTTAGTTCTCTACGACCCTTAACAGCGTCATTAATTTTGCATATTTCACGCAAAAAGTTAATACTTTTACCGGTCATTAAAATCTTATTGGCCAATTCCATAGATATAAATTTTGGTATCATCGATGAACGTAACCGAAATTTATCATGCCATAAACGATCAGCGCCAACATCGGCCAATGATTCAACAAAAAATTCACCATAATTATCATCAATGCCACCTTCAAGCATCCACTTTGAGATCATACGCACCAATGGAGCACAACATGATGTTAATAGATCTGTGATCAATTTATTAACCATCGGATCACCATTATGACAAAATTCATAAATCACCGTTGCCAATTCGCCGCCTTTCTTAAGCTGGCAAGCATAGGCAATTTTGGTTAACCATTGCATACGTCTCAATGGTTCCATATACCAGCAGAGTAACTGCATCAATGTTACGGGTTCCGTTTGCATCGTTTGCCATTGTTGTTCACGATCCCTTAAATGTTGCGAATTACGTGCCTGCTGATATGCTGTTAATTTATCCTGAAGTACAGCAACTTTACCATGAAAATCACTTAATTCTTCTTTTAATTTCGACATAAATGCTTGTCCCATAGATCCCATGGCATTGTAACCGGTTGCAATATTTGAAAATTTTATAACTTGATCACGATAATAACCCAATTCCGAAAGACGCAATAACATTCCACATTGTCCAATTGATAATATTTTAGAACTATTTGCATCCAATTTAAATCGTCCCGTTATACAATCCTTCTTTAAATATTTCCCTTGTACGCCCATAAATGAATATATCGCATTCTGTACAACATCATGCATTGTATCAATATTCCGTTCCTTACAGATTTGCAATAAATAATTTGGTAAAGGTAAATTGCCAGGACCAGATGTACATTGTGTGGGATCATAGCTAGTAAAATGTCCATTGCCATTGCTATGCAATTGTAATGTATTACTATCACCACTACCCGTACTACTGCTGCCCGTTTTGCCAAGCTCAATATTATGACGTTCTACGGACAGGAGTCCAATATCATTTAAATGTTCATATTGTTGATCAACATCTAAACTGCAAAGTATTAAATTTGCTAATAAATCACGCATACGTGGTTCCTGTATCTGTAAAGTGAAATGGAAAATGGAAAAGTCAGTAGGATCAGGAGTAGAAGAAGTATTAGCTATAACTGTAAGATTATTACTTACGGGATCAGTGGCAATATTATAATGCTCCATAAATATATCACCTTGTAATTCGCCATCATAGTCACCAACACCAGACGGTGGTTTACAGTTCAATATAGACGATATCTTCTGTAAACAGTCATTCTCCGAAAATATCAATTCACTCTCAAAGGCATTCGGACATTGTGATATATATTGTACAGCATTTGTTATTAATCGATCTATATATAAACACATTCATATGTAGTATACGTTATAGTAGTTATAGTTATTATTATTAGTATTTTTACCTAATGTCGTTGCTGAATCCTTGCCATTTTTAACTGCCTCACTGAGACCGGCAAGTAAACTTTTAACCTCACTGTTCATATTATTACTTGCATTTGATATATTGTCGCTATTGCCGCCGCCATTATTATTATTATTGCTTTCATTTGGCATTTTTCGGATGATGCTGTGATTCAATTTCCATATATAAACACAATACGGTTTCTTTAGCGATAAACAACAACAAGAATTTTGCGTAAAATAAAAAAGCACAAAATAAATAAAAACTTAAAATAAAAGAACTTTTTGTATATGAATAAAAATAAAAAGGATGCCAACGAGAGATATAAGATTCTTCCTGGCTTCGTGCAAAAGCCACAAATCGATAGCATAACAAACCGATAATCGATAATCGATGCAATTGTAGCGCAATTAAAATAATAACTCTTTATGCATACAAAATAAATTAATTGCAACATTATTTTTTTTTTTTTAAATTTTAATAGAAAGTTACATTTTATTCAAAATTTAATTAACATTTTTTTTCATGTATTGTTCTATATATATATCGATAGTTGTGCAACATGCATATGTCCATATGTGCAGTTATCACACATCACTAATAAATATGCGAGCACATCACTAATTAATGAGTAAGCACAATAACATTTATTTAAATGGCAACGTTAAGCATACTTAAGCAATGTCCACAGCAAATTTCACCAACACGTCGCGGGCATCGTTATAATTATTCAGACGAATTAGATTATTATCCAGTGATTAATATAAAAAATGAATTACTCAGTACATCGTTTCAACGTTTAACGGGCGGACAAAGTTTTATACCGGTTGAATCGGAGAGCGTGCAAAAGCGCATTACGCGCACTTTTTTCGATGGCGGCTTTTGGGAGTCACTCGATGAGGCGCGCAGTGCAAAAACGCGCGAACAAGCGCCACTAATAAGCAAATCAGCTGATCAAATTGCTAATTTACTGCAATCGTATAAATCATTGAAATTAAAAATATTTCCACATACACAAGAATTAAGTAATGAACGAATTTCACAATATGCCGAAACGAGGTATGAAAAGTGTAATAAGCGAGTGCGAGAGAGAGGCAGAGATATAGGGAGAGAAACTAATTTTTATTTTATTTATTATAGAGATTGGATTAATAGCGATGTTCGTTACATGGCATGGCATCGTCATCTATTCAGATTAGCCATTGCCGGCGTCGATGATGTCGTTCGCATTTACACAAAGCAAACAGACAAAACTTCCGGCACATATCCATTACTGAAGAGTCCTGTGCAAACTGGCATCACATGCATGGCATGGCGTCCATTGTGCTCCTTTGAATTGGTCGTTGGCTGCCGTGAGGGATTATGCTTTTGGATAATTGACAGCAATCTACATTATGCACGCATTGTCAATCCAAGTCAAACATACAAACAGTTCGTATTCATCATTCTTACCATAAGAATTTTAATTTCCTAATTTATTTTCACACTTAGTCCCAATAATTTGCCCATTACTGCAATGCAATGGAGCAACGATGGTAATCAATTGGCTACTTCATCAATTGGTGATCGTGACATTATCATTTGGCAACCAGATAATAATAGAATGAAACCATTGAAACGTCTTGGTCCTCCTGGTTCAATACTACAATGGTCACCAGGCAATGATTTACTCTTTGCTGGCACTGTGGATCGTGTCTTTCGTGTATGGAAATGCAATGAAAATTGGTCAACAGATCGTTGGATCTGTAACGGTGGAAATGTGCAAGCAGCCTGCTGGTCACCATGTGGACGTTTCTTACTCTTTATCAGCACATCAGAGCCAATCTTATATCGTTTACATTTCGTGCAGCTGACTATGACGGCATGTAAGTATTGCGTGGTCTACTGGTCTTTTGATATAGTCAGTAGTTATGTAATAAGTTCTAGCTATAATCTCTTAAAATATCCGGGCCACACGGTACAGACTATGTTTGTAAAAGTTTGAACAAGTCTGATTTAATTTTTTTTATCCTTCCGGCCCTAGAGTAAAAATGACATGCAACAGATAGACGGCAGCTATAGCTTGCTGACTGTCTGTATAATGCTGTCGACAAATCTAAACTATCTTTAAGGTATAATAAATAGTTATATATTAAGTTTTAGCTATAAACAGCTAAGATATCCGGGCCATACGTAACAGACTATGTTTGTAAAAGTTTGAACAAGTCTGATTTAATTTTTTATCTGTTCGGCCCTAAAATAAAACTGACATGCAACAGGTAGACGGCAGCTATAGCTTGCTGACTGTCTGTATAATGCTGTCGACAAATCTAAACGATCTTTTAGGCATAATAACTAGTTATACATTAAGTTCTATATGTAGTCGCTTAAGCATTCCGGGCCACACGGTACAGACTATGTTTGTAAAAGTTTGAACAAGTCTGATTTAATTTTTATTCCTTCCGGCCCTAGAGAAAAATGACAAATTGAACAGTTGAAGACGCCAGCTGAAGATCGCTGATCGTCTCTCTGTTGTGTCGACAAACCTATCGATCTTTAAGGCATAATAAATAGTTATATATTAAGTTTTAGCTATAAACGGCTAAGATATCCGGGCCACACGGTACAGACTATGTTTGTAAAAGTTTGAACAAGTCTGATTTAATTTTTTTTTATCCTTCCGGCCCTAGAGTAAAATGACATGCAACAGGTAGACGACAGCTGCAGTCTGCTGATCGTCTGTATAATGCTGTCGACAAATTTATAGATTTTCTTTTAATTTAGTTACTTGATATAAATATATAATTTTATACATATTAATATGTTGATCTTTGTTTTCATAGCTAATTCTGATGCCAGGGAAGTACTGCCCATTGCTGATCTGAATGCTTGCAAAATGGATGGAAATAATCAAACATTAATTGGCGGACCGGCACAACAAATGGCATGGGATCCAAATGGCAAATATCTGGTGATCACATTTAAATCAACAAATGCAATTTGTATATTACGTACATATATACAAAAGTATGATCTACAAATATCGGGTGGATATTATTTGAATGGTGAAACAGAAGCTGAATATCCAAGTTATATATGTTTTCAACCACTGTGCAGAGATAATGAACGATCTATATTGTGCATTGGTTGGTCTAGTGGTCGAATACAATTCTTAGCATTAGATACTATTGAATCTTTATTTAAATAATTTCATTTCATTTAATTGAATTTCATTCCATCATTAATTTGCCATCATATATTTTTTTTATTACATATTATTATTTTTATATATTTATTTGGTTTCTATAAGCGTTAATAAAGGTACATAAAATAACATTACATACATTTATATATATATATATATATTTTATATAGATTAATAATATAGAGTAATACAGAGAAAGTGTAAGAGACAGAGAGAGAGAGAGGGAGAGGGATATAGATAGACTTATAGACAGACATTTGATCTAATGGACTTTAGTTTTTATATTATTAATATTCTTTTCTTCCTTTTGCTGTCGGGAAATTGTAATTGACAAAGTTTTCGAGAAATGTTTTGATCAAATGTGTTGAAAGTAGCATTTAAGGAAGTGGATGGGGTTGGGGTTGTGGGTGTGGGAGTATTATATATGTATAAACAATAAATATACCATGGTAAAACAAGAAGAAGAAAATTATAACGATTTGCATAAATGCAATATATATATAAATATGCTTCTATATATATATCTATATATAAAGTTATATATATGAACAACAAAAAAAAAAGTGTGTATATATAAAGTTAACACTGTTATCAAACATAATAAGGATATTAGAAAAGGCTACGCCAAATTGCTATACGTAGACAGGATCACACATTGGAAAAATACTTAATTTAAATTTGACAAATATCATAAATATATATATATATATATAGAGTAGTACTACTATTATATATATTGTAGTATATCGTATTGTATATTGGTCCCCATGTACCGTACGACATTTGATTGTTAAATATCGCCATAGAAATAACCCAATGCTTGCGCAGCCTTAACACGCACCATCGCCTGTTCATCCTTGAGCAGTACAGCAATTTTTGTTGCTACCGATTCCGTTTGTGTATTTCTTTCACTTAGAAAATTATTTAATATGCCTGCAAAACAAAATATATATAAAAGAAAAGCGTGAAATATTATTGCAAGATAATTTTACTATGACAGCTATACATACCAATAACAATTGCTGCACTGCCGCGAACTTCTGGCCATTGGCTACGCATCTTTGGCATACATGAATCAATAAAATCTTGAATATGTTCTGTAAGTTCAAGTGCCTGCAATTAAATAATGCAAAGTAATTATTTATATAGCCAGAAATGATTGATAACTACACTAAGGAGCTTGACTTACAATAGTTTTGACAAAGTCAACTATAAAGCTGCTGTACTGCAGTGGCTGTGCCTGACGCTGCTCCACATCATTGATGAGCTGCTGTTGTGCCATTTCATTCACACGCACAGCACGCAATAATCGACAGACACGTCGTAAGGTTCCTTTACAGGCATTTGCAATGCATATTTCATTTTCACTAAGATGCAATAATAGTGGAAAGAGATTAGCCAATAATTGTTCACGCAACGCTTCCATTGATGATGTTGGTGAACTGCTGCCATCATCATGCTTTGATTCACATAAATCACCAAATAATATTATTGCTGCTTCACGCATTTCCATTGAATAATTTCCAAAAAATGGACGTATACGTATTGCTAATGAGACATGAAATGGTTCAACACGATCACTTGGCAATGCCTGCAATATACGTGATAATCCGCGCATACTCTCCAACGGTATATTAATTAAACAATCACCAACAGCAGTATCATCGACACCCTTAAGCAATGCTTGTATGGCCAATTCTGAATAACGTGGCGCTTCATGTTCACCCAAAAGACCAACATAACCCATGCCCTGTAAACTGAGGCCACGTACAACAGCATTGGGATCACTTAATGCACCTCCAAGATGTAACATTATAGTGCTGGCTAATTCACCGCTAGGTTTAAGTGGCACTAAACGTGAATAGAGACCAACGGCAGCAACACGTTGACCATCGTATGGTGAGGCAACATATTTGGCCAATGCATTGATCAATTGACGCATTGATACACTTGATAGTTGTAATTGATTGGCCAAACCAATGGCCATGGGTGTTAGAAGTTCAATATAACTATGCCAATCGGTGCTAGCGGCTAATTGTGTATTAACCGTTAATACTGTGGCAATTTGTTCCATTTCTAAATTATTAAGAAATGCTTGGAATGTTTCCAATGCTATTTGGCAGGGATTCAATTTGACCAACTCTTTGTTTGGTACAAAACCAAATTTATTTGATGATTTCATTGGTTGTTGACTGGGACTAGATGGAAGTGTTGCTGCTGATGTTGACATTGGTGCACCAAGATTTGTATAGCTGGAAAGTGATGTTAACAACATGCTAAACATCTCTGCAAAACGTGATTCCAATTGCTAAAAAAAAAATGTAAGTGTAAAATTTCAAAATTATATAGATTTATATAATATTTGTATTATACTTTAAACTTACATCATGTATATCCTTGCAGGGCAACATTTCATGCAGTGCACAGAATATAGCAAATGGCGGCACACTTGCCAATCGTTGACGATCATTGACACCACCATCCTGTGCCTCATGTAGACAAGCCCCATTTAATAATTGTAGAAAATTATCTAACATTATTCCAGTAAGCTCTGGATCATTGCATACTAAATGCCAATATTCAACTAAATGTTCATCATATGGCAACGATTGTTGCAACATTTCGGCACATACAAGTTTTGGATGATGTTTGGTTAATGCCACAAGTGCTTTAAGTACACCCGATTTAGCACGTGGCACATCGCATAATTGTAATGCTAATAGACTATCCTTAACCAGATCTGGTATGGCATGAAATAATTCAGCGCCTTTTTGTTGTATAAAGAATTTTAGGACAACGCTAGCGCCAATTGTTGAACTTTGCTCGGGATCACGCAGCGATTGTAATAGCGTTTTACTAGAAAATATTAAAATTAAATTAAATTAATATTCAAGTGAATAAAAAGTTTTATTTGTTCTGCAAGTTTAAATATTGTAATTTTAATGGCTGTATAATTATAGTCATCCGATTTGGCCGAAGTTTGGCCGACATGCTAATGTTAATCCGGATATCTTAAGAAATAGAAAAAATATTCATAGAAACTTTAATTTTCTCCCGATCCCTTCTATGGCAGCTATATAATATAGTAGCCCAATTTGCCCAACGTGTAAAAAATTAAAATTTCAAAGGCATAGCTGAACCAACAGCAAAGTTGTTCATAAAAACCAAACTTTTAATTATTTCTTCCTATGGCAGTCATATGTTATAGTATATCGATCTATTCGACTTCTATGCAACTTGGGATAATGAGAAGCATCATTGCCAAGTGGCAAGCAAATAGCTTTAAATAATTTGGATAGTATGTAAACCGACGGAGAAACTAATTTTAAGATGTCTGTTGCTAGCGATCAAGAATATATATGCTGGATGGGGTCCGTCAAAGTCCGCTATTCTAATTTAGAAATTTCTGGCAAAATTAATATTAAATTTCAAAAGCATTTCTATTAAAAGTATGTTATGAAGGAAGTAACCTTTGAATCTATTATCAAATATTTTATGCTACGAGAATATATATCAAAATATTATAAAATTCATTAATAGTAAAGTAAAGTGTTATAGAAAGCGCAAAAATGTTTGATGAAATCATCAAAGCTTGGAATCAACTTTTATATCATGTAACTATATAAAATTCTATATATAACTG
>JBAMBR010001157.1:0-39805 GCA_037044475.1 Zaprionus obscuricornis
GACTTGAAACTCTGGTAACACTGCTATACCGAGCTTCGATCAGCTGTTTGGTGTACATACATATTCCATTCTGTATGCGATCCAGCAAATGTCAAGAGTTGCCACTTATCGGCTGTTTGGTGCCTCAATATATTATTTGCTAAGTGGTCAGACTGTTAGAGTGCCAGACTGTCTGGTAAATTTTATAGGCAATGTTATTATGAGACTGTTGCTTTTCACTTTCCTTTGCACTTCGTTCATTTCTATTCCTCTCGCTTTCTTTCTCGCTCAGGCCTCTTCTTGCGCCTAAGTATGTGCTGCAGTTCAATTAGCATAATTGATGTGCGTGGCTGAGTGTCCAGAAGAGCTCTTTGATGCTGATAATGCTTTCATTTCGCCTCTCGGGCCAGATATACTATAGCAACATCAACAAGTTGTGCGAAAGATTTCATTTACGTTTACTTTTTAACATTTAAAGTTAAGTTGCCTCATTTCATCATCTCAATAAAAAATGAATAGGCACCACGACCTCATTAACCTGACAAAAGAACAAGTAGAAAAACTCATCCCCATTTCTTATGAAACTCTAAATAAGTACCCAATAGCACAATGCCAACATGTTAAATACATAATTCATTGCAGTTTGTTCGAAATGACAGTTTTGTGTTATATTCAAACCTGGTATTCACAGGTTAATGAAAGTGTGATAACCTAATTCGAACAGTACATGTACGCAACAGGCATAGGAAGACAACTCCTAGTATGCTATAAGTATAAGTATATCTACATATATTTCACCATCTCCTGCCACCATCTAACGTGACCTTATAAAGCGGAATTTAAAACGGTCTAGTGTGCTAGAGATTGTTTTTACAATTTTCACATCATTTACATTACAAGTCCATCTTACAATTTGGTGCACTGGGTACTAATCCAAATTGATCTGCCTGTAATTAATATAAGGAAATTTGCAAGAAATTCTCTAATCGACTCAACAGTTAATCCTCAGCAATATGTCATTTTACTCTCTGTGCCCTACTGGTACAGGGTATAATACAAAAAATATATAACTTGTGTATAACTAAAAGAAAAATATGTTATAAGACGCTCTTAGAGGTACTAAATTTTAAGCGGTAATCTTTTTTTAAGACTCTTTTTAAAGCACTTTTTTAAACAATTGTAACAGCAAAATAATGAAAGCTAATTATTTCAAATTTATGATATTCCAATATATGATATTAATAGCACCTTAAACTAAAAAAAAATTGTCCATTGCGGGAGTTGGATTTGTCGAAATCCACAAAAACAATATACACCATTAGTATTATCCATCAGTCGCTATCATCCCTACCAAAAACAACTACTTTAAACAACAAATAATGAACATTGCAAACTTTAGATCTTGCTAAAATTTTAAAAGCTAAATCGAAATTTTAAAATCGTCACACAAGTGGCTACACTTAATAAATACTTAGTTCGGGTACACTAAGTATTTTTCACTTAAAAAAATATTTGTTTATAAATTGCTTTTTCTTTGACGTGTTTTTGTTGGTTTTTTCAGCTGCCTTGAAATTATACTCAAAGCACTCGTAGGTGACATGCGTAAAGGTGTCACTAGCTAAAGTAGCTTGTGAAATATAATACGTCCATGATAAAGGATCGCCCACTTCTACATATCTTTTGCTTCTGCGTTGCCGCTAAAATTGGATTCCAAATAAGTCAAAAGAGTAAATAATTGCCTAAGGTGCAAGACCCTTTTTCCTTCTTAAAAGAATGGTGATTATGGAATTGCAGGGTTCAAAAGCTGAAAGCTAGCTTACATATTATTGAATCCACACAAAAACATCATGGGTGGGATAAGGAAAGGAAGGAGTCTTATTTAAGGAAGTGGCAAGATGTAATGGTTTCTAAAGTTAAATTATTTTAACATTAGAATATATATATATACATATTTAATATATATACATATATATTTTTAATATGTTAAGTGCGATGCGGATGGTCTGATAACGACACTAATATTCTTAGAGGCAAGAGTGAAATGTCAGAATTGAGGCGGCTATTCATGACCGATTCCCATGTTAAGTCGGTTCTTGATTTTTTCCTCCTTGATGAAATAGAAATGCGTTTTATATCTCCTCGATCCCCACACTATGGGAAGCAGCAGTCAAAACCGCAAAATACCATTTGTATCGTGCAGTGGGCCCATCATTGCTATCAATTGACAAGCTGCGTACTCTTGTGTGCCACATTGTTGTGTTGTTTCCCGAGAACTTTAACCGTCTAGGAATATTTAACCATCCTTCAGCAGCGAGCAGAGTGGCACACTGGAGTAGAGGCCATACTTGGAACTGATAATGTCGCTATAAAGCGAATTCTGTGTTCTTCCTTAACAGGATATCGTTAAAAGCCCCCGTCTTTCAAATGGGCGAGTATGTTTGTGTTGAAATAATTAATATAATAAAATTAAGTATTATTATCCAGCCTAGTAAATAAATAAATGAACAAGCAGTAGATACTCATTTTTCAACAGTTTGCTTATGTAAAACAAGTGATATAGCTAATACGCTCAATTTAGATATACTAATTCCAAAAAGCAATAGTTCATCTCCTTTTGTTTTGTCATGCTTTCGACTGCCCTAGGCCAATGCAGTTGCATTTCCTTGTCTAATCATCTTTCGTGATTGAAATCTTACACACATTATTTCTATCGTTGGAAGCACAGGCAGTGTCGTGCAAATAAATTACATACATATGTATGTACAAACAAGCATTAACAAATTTTAAATTGTGGCATCATTTTCTTTTGAACTATATCTAACAAAAAAGTTTTGTTCGCTCAACAGTCTACAGCGGTAATTGCTTTCGAGAACAAATTGCCGAAGCGAAAACTGTTTTTCGAATAAGACTTTTTCACCGGTGGAAAAGAGATACTCACAGACTGAAAGGGTACACCTTGCGTTGGAATGGACAACTTCACGACCTCCAGCCAGTATCGAAAGGTGGTTGCTACAAATACAATCTTATCGGTTCCGGGTAATAGAGTATGTTGCCGACTCACTATCAATATTGTACGAGAACTCCGATATAGAACCATTTGGCTGGGTGGGTGAGAAGCATACATTGCGCATGATATCGTCCTCTAGAAACTAAGCAAACCTGACAAACCCATATTTTCCATTTTGATTGTGTGAAATCTTGAATCGTTATTATTATTGTTCAAAAATATTCCTATCATACATTTACATCAGTATCAAACTTTTTTTAGTCGAGAAACAATCTCAAATTTTACACTTTTTAAATATAAATTTTCACAATTCTACATATATTTTTTTATATACTTACTATAAATGGATGATGATAACGAATATGATCAGTTTCCACCGGCAAACACAGTGACATTTAGACTACCAGATGACCCACTTCTGGTGCTAGTGTATGAAGTCTACAAGCCCTCAAAGGCTGCTAGATGTCTGCAGAGCGAAAGCAATCGAGAACTTTACTCAGAAGCTTTTATCGAAAATAAACGGTTGGGCACCTTGGCTGAGCTAAGCGTACGTGTGTTGGCCCAACTGGGACCTCGGTCCATAGCACCTTCAGTGAAAAATAATTTGAATACGCTGCGTATTCATTATGATTCGTTGGATGTCAATTTGCCATTGAAGGATTGTTATTTTGTCAAGGATCTAAACTTCTGGCAACGTGTTGTACTAGCTAAAACAAAAGATAATACGCTAATTAATAAGAAGTTTGAAGACTATGATTGGCGGGCCGAAGGTATTAGTCTGAAGTATGTCGAGCTGGTAGAGAAATGTCCGGCTGCCTACTGGCCGGAGAAACAGATGGCTGAACTAGGACTTTTAGTGAGAGATTCTGTGCGATCTCTTCATATTAGACGGTTACAATCATTATCCGATATTTTTTTTGGACGTTTTATAGAAAGCCAATCCGAACTTGATGCAACTTCCGACGAAACGGATCTATCTTCCATGTCTAGCGATGAGAGGTTAATAATATTAAATATTAATTAGATATAAATTCAAAATATTCTTAATTTCCAACCACATAGCGATACCCCAGATGACCACGTGGATGATGGTGAGGAGGAACAAGATGTTGCACTTTCTATTTCAGCAGTAAAAACAAAATCCACTCATTTCATTGAAAAATCAAATGACACAAAAAGTCAAGGGGCTCAAACAACGGTATCGTCGTCAAATTCTCGCTCCATAATATTGATGGCACGAAGATTAACTAATTTCAATCCAGTATTGCTGCTGCAGTCAAAGCGTCGTGAGACACGACGCGCACGCAATGACGCTCGTCAACAATTAAGAGATTTACAAGTGGAGAAAAAGTTAGAACACGAGAGTCGTAAGCGCGCTCGAGATCTTCTTAAAGTTAAACCGTTTCAACCAAAGACTAAAAAGAAAAAAAAAACTTTTAAAATAAAACCTATTAGAAATGTTTTTGATATTCCCGTTGAACCCGAGCCAGACGATAATGAGAATAACGTAGCTGATCGTCGTAATAAAGAAAAGCTCTTACGACACATTAAACGGTACCATTATCCTCCCAAACATTGTCATCACATCGATTTAAGTTTTGTGCGATACTTCGACTTGCTAAACTCCCTGACAATTGAGTTCCTTGGACCCGAATTGGAGCGCGATTATCATAAACGACATTTGAATTTTTCTTATGATGATATGTTTCGCTTGGGCAAAGGCTTGCGTGCTTTAAAAAAACTGAAGATCTTCCGCCTACGTAACAGTCAAATGGATAATATTAAGCTTCTAATACTGGCACGAGCCCTAAAACAACTCAAACTATTGGAGGTTGTTGACTTTGGATATGATCAGTTGGGAGATGATTGTAGCGTGGCGCTTGGTTTGCTCTTGGACCGTAGTAATATGCTGAAGACTCTTGAGTTAGAGTATAATAATTTAGGCACAAATTGTTTAGAATCTATCGGAAATGTACTCAAGTCCGAATACTATCAGGAAGATAATTGTTTGGAGTATCTTGGTCTGTCTCACAACCGTATTGAAGATTATAGTTTCGGTGTCTTAGTGCATAACATTATCGGGACCAATCATGTACAAAAGTTAAGTATTAACGGAATGGGAATACCCCCCGAAAAATTTGTCATCGATGTAAGTTTACTATTGCGTTATCATCCTCCGTTACGTTACGTCAATATGGTGGCCAATAAAATGAGTGAGAACTCCGGTAAACAGCTTATTCGAGCCCTACAAACAAATCATAAGGTATTACATTTCGATTGTCGTGGCTGTGATCTTAGCAAGGATCAGGAATTCGAAGCAGATGTTATAGTGCGTCGCAACAATTATATCAATGAGAATTCATTTCTGGGTGATGAAACCCAAACAGAGGAAACTATACTTGCCAGTCTTTTGGCTAAAAATCATGCGATTTTAGCTAAAGTATTTAAAGACAAAACAAGAAAATATGAATGCCTTCGAAATCGATGTAATATCTTGTCGACGAGTGAATCGATTTCAATTCAGGAAGAGATTATATTGGAAGACGTACGTATAAACGAAGAATTCGATATTTGGAAAACTTTTTCAGTTCCCAATGTTGTTTCTGAAGTAAAGTTCGCGGTGTACTCCACAAAAACTATTCAACCATTTTCTTACGATGCCAATGCCTTCAATTTGGATGAAATACGCGAACATTTGTATATGCCCGGACCAGCAAATCGTCATTATTATTTTCAAAAGCAAAAAGAAACTTAATGTACTATTTGATTGGTGTATGTCTAACATTGTACTATGTTATATATATATATATATATATATATATATATATATATATATATATTGTATATGTATTATTATATATATATACAGTATGTCAAATAATTGTTTGCAAAATAAAAAAGCCATGAAATTTCATTTTCAATCATGGATTTACCTATTTTAAAATTAATTTTTAAATATATTTTTTTATTAGTATTGTTAATTAAGCTATTTATATTCATAACAAATCAAAATAATTCCAAAAAAATTAATTCTAATATTATAAATATTAACAAAATTAAAATTACTACAAAATAAGACTGTCAATTAATTGTTTGCAAAATGCAAACACTTTTTGAAATGAAGACAAAAATAAGGTAACGAGATAAAATTCTTGGAAGTTTGCGGTTCGGCGAACTTGCCTATTGCTTCGGTCGTTTGTTTCATAGCAAAACATATTTTTGTGATTGCTTATATTGGCGAAAAGTTTGATTTTAAAAATGCCTGGAGGACTCACAAGTGACATAATAATTCATCTGGTTTATTTCCACCATGCCAAAGGCAAATCTGTCAAAAAAATAGCTGAGATGCTCTTAATTAAGTTGCGAACGGAACGGAAAATAAAGAGAATCGGCTAGAAGTAAATCAATCTAAGGGCTTACAAAACGAGAACAATCAAAAATTGTACGGAGTGTGGCCGAAAACCCACGAAGTATATATATATATATATATATATATATATATATATATATATATATATATATATATATATATATATATGTATATGTATATACATACTTAAAAAAAATTATAAATTTACTTAGCATTGTTTCTTCATATACATAGTTTTCTAAGTTCAAACATGACGAGAGAATTACGAGTTTGTATTAGATTTAATAATGAAGTTTACCGGAAATATTCATTGTTTTACTTTTTCAAATTTGCAGAATAAAAAGTTTTTCACAATTACAATGAAGCAAGACTACGAAAACAGGCTATTTCAACAATTCAACAATTAAACATGTTCGGTGTTCAATGTTCGATGCTTGATGTATGACATAGTAAGTACAGCAGCCTGTTGCATTAACAGAGCCAACAAACTTTTATTTAACAGCATAGTAAATAAATTAACAAATCTAAAAAATATATAAAGTTAACCTACCTAAAAAATACTATATAACAAACGAGAATTTTTAGTTATGTTTTAGTTTTGATCATTTTTTATGCTTGTATATTTGACTATTAACGATTCTATGTTTTGTATTTTATTACACGGCTTGACTTATAATTTTTGTCAAATTATTTGTTATAATATACAAATATTAATAGTTATTTAATTTCATATTAAATTAAGATCTCAAAAGTGCTGGAAGTGAGTGACGTATGACAACCAGGACCAACACCGCAACCTATGTTTGCAACGCTCATCACTTCGTCACAAGACATCATCCACAACATTCATACGAAAGTTAGTGTTGTTCTGTTGTTGTAGTTACTACTACTACAGTTGTTGTTTTTAACTCGTTTACTGGAACGTATGGTGTGACCAGCTGACTTCGAGCAAGTGTACAGCGATGTCAGTCAACAATCAAGGCTCAACGTGTTTTGTTCATGTGTTGCGTTTTGCTGCATTGCTTAAATTGGATACTTAGTTAAACAACAATTGACGCGCGGTCTTCATTAAGTAAATCTTATAAATAAATATAAATATTAGTTAAATAAATATGAGTTATCAAAAATATATTAGATAGTAATAAATACAAACTATCTATTACTATCTATTGACCAATGAACAGATTGATTCAAATATTAATTGTGAGTTGAATCCATAACGAAGACAAAGTGCAGTGCAGTGTTGTATTGTGAGTTGTGTGGTATAGTGAGCAGTGCAGAGTTGTGTAAACTGTGACAGTGCACAAAGCACATACATATGTATACATATATAATATGTAGAACGTGCGAAACATTCTCAATTATCTTAATTATCATGAAGCAATTGTTTGACCAAACAGAAACAGTAAGTGCAAAATAACTAAAACAAACTACTTCTAATTAGTTTAATTACAACGCAGTTTAATCTCTTATATACCAAATTCTATTGTACTTAATATAGTCTGAAGTTTGGGAATCATAAAGAAACTCGACAAAGATGCTTTTGAAATCTATTTATAACATACAGTCGGGAGCACAAATCTGCGTACACCCAAAAAAAAAAACTTAAAATCAAGCTTCAAATGCAAATTTTTCATTTATTTATACGTATTTTTAACTAATTTTATTTTAATCGCAATTACGCTTTATTCCCTTCAATACTATATTTATAAAAATATATCGTTTAACAATTCGATATATTTTATATTTAATTTTAAGTTTTTATACTCCAAAAATAGCACGAGCTAAAGTCGTACTTGAACCTACATATAATGGATACTATAACCTTTTCAATAACCTGTGGGGTACCCTCCTCTGAGCAAAAACTTCTGTAAGGCGTTTTAGCATCGAGTTTACAAGTTTCATTATTTTTGCAGTCGTAACTTTGCCCCAATCCTCCACTATTACCTCTACGAGCAATCTTTGATGTAATTGTGTACTTCCGGATCTTTCTTTCAAGAAGATCCCATTAATGCTCAATAGGATTGAGCTTCGGAGGAGTTCTGAAGCTTTGGAGGATATGTTTTCAACTACATTTTCTTTGTTAGACGCTTCTATACTTGTCTTCCATACTAAAACTTTTTCTTTGATTCGAAAGATGCAGAACTTACTTAATTCCAGAAGGCAGGGATTTAGTTGCAAAAGATAGACGCTTTTGCCTATTGACTTCGGAAATCAGAGGATTTTAACGGGCGACTCTGCTATGGTACCCATACATTCTTACGAGCGTAACCTCCGAAACCGTTTTGGAAAAACTATCCTCTGGGCTTGGAGTTGTGCTATACGGACTGTCATCCTGGGATTATCCCAAATAGATTTAATAACAGCGCTTTGCTCGAGCTCCGTTAGTAACGACGGGAGGGTAGATCGAACCATTGGCAAGATTCTGCCGGAATATTTTTTGTGATTTATTATTATTTGGATGGAGGAGTGAGCTCCACCAATTAGGGCACTAATTTCTCTACAAGATTTTCCATCCAATAATTTAGAATTGATTTTTCGCTCCTCAACATAAAATTCTGTGCCTTTGTTCTACATGCCGCAAATCTTTATAATATGATGCAGAAATTCATATCTATTGTAAAAAACCCGTTGCCTAGGCGTAATAAACATTGGCGCCAAAAAGTCTGACTATAATCGCACAATCTTCCAGTCCACCCAACTTCAAAGAGCTGTACCCAGACTTTTGCGTGTACATATTTTTGTAGAGTTAAAGTTAAAATTAAATATAAAATATATCGAGTAGTTAAACAATTTTAAAAATATGTTATATTAAAGAGAATAAAGTGCAATTATGATTAAAATAAAATTAGTTAAAAATACGTATAAATAGCTAAAAAATTTGCGTTTAAAATAAGATTTTATGTTTTTTTTGGGTGTATACAGATTTGTGGTGCCGAGTGTACATAAATATATAGCTGTCATCATAGAATTAAGCTTGCCAGATGGTTTTTAGTAAACTAGATGGTTTATATTTTACCAAATTTAATTATATTATAATTTAATTTATTTTTATATACTTTTATATTCTATGTAGTATATATAAATATTCTAACATATAGTGATTCTTGATTAGACTGCCTCAAACGACTCAACGTTTTTTACATCTAACTAATATTTTTCTGTAAGATGATTCTTTTCATATAAATAATGATAAAAACAGGCTTATGTTGTCGTATGTTGTTGACCATAAAATTGTCTTTATGAAGTGAAGTGAAGTAGTGGAAAGAGGAATAGTAATTTCTGTAAGTAGATTCTTTTAACACATTCGTATATGTAACGAGTGGTTCTTTGATACAAACAGTAAGTCAGAGCTGAGACATGAGAATTGAGATTTGTAAGTTAGACAGTCTTGCCTTGGTATTGTCTTTGATTATGCAAAGGGTATAATAACAGGAGTTTGGACAGGAGTTTTTAACGCCCCTTAGGAGGCGTGGTAGACCCAACAAAGTGTATATAAACTTGTTCAGCGTCGACAGGTAATCTAAATAAGCGTGTCAGTCGGTCTGTCTATTTCAACCCAAAATGGTCTCTCAGTTTAAAAGCTATCTCAATGAAACTTAGTATACATACTTCATATGCAAATAAGATTTAAATAATTCGGACCGGTCGGATTTGACCAATATATCATATAGCTGCCATATGAACGATCGGCTGAAAATTATGTTTTTTCTTTGCTTTTTTAAAAAATCCGACAGAAACTCACTGGACTTGTGCTTGTGGTGATGTACGTTTCACATAAATTTGGTCAAAATCGTATCACTATATGTTATACAAATGCCATAGAAACGATTGGTCGAAAATTGAGTTTTTTCCTTTAAGACTGCAAGGGTATGATATCTTCGGCCCGTCGAAGATAATTTTGCTTTGTTCTTGTTTTTATTTTTTGATTTCCCACATTGATTCAATCAATATTAATATGTTTCAGTTCACGGCAAACATCTAAAATATTTATGCCAAGTTTCCTTAACATCGACAGACTAGCTTAGGATTATACAGATATACGGATAGATAAGCATGCGAATTTCGTCTTGTATGCTGATGATGATTAGAAATGTATATTCTCTATGAGGTCTAATAGCCCCTCAGAAGGACAATAATATAAAAGAATGAAAAAAATTAAACAATCCATCGATTAATTGTACTTTCTTTTACTTGACAACTCTTCACATTTACAATGGTGGCCATAAATATTTTGACAAAGCATCAACCAATGTACTATGGCGTGTTTCTCTTTACTCGTAGAAGTAACGGTATTCGTTTAACTCTCACGAGAGAGCTTCTATTTATGGATTTGAGAGAGCAATAGATCGTACTGATAAGTTAATTCGTTTCTTTGCTATGACATGTTATGTGAGAAATAATGCAATTTTGGCTGGACAAAAGTATTTTGACAATGTAATGTTTATTAGAAAAACAAATAAATTTAAATGGTTAACAAAATTTTTTGAAAAAGTTAATGAAAAATATAGCCCCCTTTGGCGTCTATTACCCTTTGTAAGCGTCCAGGAAGCGATTTTACTAAATTTTTAAGGGTTTTCAGGGAAATATCCTTCCAAAGTTCTTGAACCTCTTCGCGAGTTCTTGTTAGATTTGAACTTCTTTTACGTTTTATATATGCCCACACATTTTCGATTACATTCAAATCGGGACTCTGGGGTGGCCAATCTAATAAATTGACGTCCAAATCCCTTAAGAAATCCATAATCATTGTGGCTTTGTGACAAGGAGCATTATCCTGTTGCAGGATAAAGTCTTGTCCGATAAGCCTGTCACCGGAGGTGAATGCGTGATCATTTAGGACATGTAAATACTGTCCTCCCAAAAAATTTGAGGCTTGCTCACAAATGTTTTAGCAAATGTTAAACGCTTTATCTTATTTTTTTGGCGAAATAAAAGGTATCGGACGGGCTACATAAGTAGCAAAGTTGGCCTCTTTCAACCGTTTTTGGGCTTATCGTAATTATTATTAACTTCAATTGATACTGCATTTGGAGTAATTAACACATCCTTCTTAAATGCGATCCTGTGCTGGTGTAGTTTTCCGTGGTTTGCCCTTTCTGGCCAAATTTTCCGTTGAATTTGTTATTTTTTCCTTGTTAATTTGGTAATAAATAGTTTGCCGCGGTACTTTATAAAGTTAACTCAGGTTTTGAATTGAAATACCTGCGTTGTATTTTATTACCATTACCATTTATTACCGTTACGTAGTTTTTGGGTTAGTTCACGAGTTTTGGGCATATTTTTTAGAAAAAAATGATGAATTATTGAATTGTATCGTAGAAATTTAAATTAATAGTCAATTTACGTTTATTAAATTAGCTTTACAAATTGCAAACAGATGTGTTCAGCGCACGAGGTATAAATAAGAATTGAAAGAATGCAATGTCAAAATACTTTTGTCCAGCCAAAATTGCATTATTTCTCACATAACATGTCATAGCAAAGAAACGTATTAACTTATCAGTACGATCTATTGCTCTCTCAAATCTATAAATAGAAGCTCTCTCGTGAGAGTTAAACGAATACCGTTAATTCTACGAGTAGAGAGAAACACGCGATAGTACGAGGGGTATTCAAAAAGTTTCCCTGTGTTGGGGAAAAATAAAAACAAGTTTTAGGCAGTAAAAATAAATTTATTTTATTCTTTGACTCTTAAACTATTTTTCTACATAGTCGCCTTGCACTACAATACATTTTTGGTATCTGTGTGAAAGCTTAAGTAAACCTTAAAAACTTCCGTGCCCTGTTTGTGTTTTTTTGGCAGAATGAGGCCGAGCGTTGTCATGAAAAAGCAAGACTTTTTTTGACAATTTTCCAGGGCGTTTCCGTTTAATGGCATTTCTGAGTTTCTCTAGCACTTCACAATATCTATCCGCATTAATCGTGGTACCTGGTACCCTTTTGCAGTTAAAAAACGAATAACCGAACGTAATTCACAATCGGACACGCTTTGCACTGGTAACTCCATGATTATTGAGCTCGTACTGCTGAAAAAAGTATTCTTGGCCACCAAAACCAATTCCGCTCTTATCGGTAGAATCTACACTGAAACTATGTTCAGCTAGAGTCTGCTAGGTGGCGTCTGAGAGAAACGCCAGACTAGGGAAACTTACTTTTTGAATACCCCTCGTACATTGGTTGATGCTTTGTCAAAATATTTATGGCCACCATTGTATTTACGTTTTCCAATTATAATATATACATATCTATATACGTTTTGAATTATACACTGATGTAGTTTTTTTTTCTCATATAGATATTTAATTTTTTATAATTTCTTTCTTTAGTCACTAATTTTCAACGTTAAATTTGTAAAAATTGTTTAATAATTAATTTAGTTGATCTTCATGTAAATTTTTAAAATAATAATAGCGATCCGAAGGTCCTGGAAAAGCCAAAAGCTTTCGAAATTCATCCAGAGTAAACGCATTGGGATTATAGACAAAGGAACTTGTATTACTTCTGGAAACAGATACTTCTTCCACTAATTCTTGGACAACGTCGGGTTCGTTTTGCACTCCGAACATCTTCCAGATATCATATTCAGTATTCTCATGGTGTTCCTCTTGCGCTTCTTCCTCAATACTCGTCAAGCTCGAGGACGTAAACCGAGGGCGATTTGAGATGCACTCTTCGTGTTTTTGTTTATGTGCCTGTATTTTCGCCATAATTGGATGTGGTCTGTTGGCTAGTACTGCCAAAAGATTTTCTTCCGTTTGCGTTTCATCACTAAGAAAGGAATACTCCAAAAGATAATTATTGCGGCGTACAAGAGTATCTGCCTCGAATTCTTGTTCCTCGGTCAGATCGCAGCCACGACAATCAAAATGCAATATCATTTGATTAGTATGTAAGGCGCGAATAAGTTCCATTCCTACATGAGGAATTAAAATATTACCCGCCAAATCTAGACGTCGCAAAGCAAGATGACTACGTAATAGATGACTCAAATCTGATCCAAGTGTCCAGAGCTCCACTCCAGGACCTAACCCATTAATATTCAGTTCCTGTATATGATTTGTGCCGATTATTGAATTGAAGAGTGGACGCAGACCACTGTCCACTGGATTATGTGCCAGGCCAAGATATTTCAATGGTTTGTAATTCGGGTCTTCTAAGGTTTTGGCCTTCAGTGCATCGCCTATAGAACTCAAAGCATTTGATCCCAGTTTGTTGTATTCCAATTCTAGTGACTCTAACATGTTCTTACGATCTAAGAGCAGTTCTAATGCCAAAAAGCAATCATCACCAAGCTGATCGTGTCCCAAGTCCACAACCTCCAGCAAGTCCATTTGCTTAAGTGTTCTAGCCAATATTACGAGTTTCATGTTGTCCATACGACTATTCCGAAGCCGAAATATCTTCAAATGATGCAAAGTACGCAGACCCTTGGATAGACGTAACATATCATCGTAGGAAAAATTCAAGTGTCGTTTGTGATAATTGCGTTCCATTTGTGGTCCAAGGAACTCAATTGTTAAAGAGTCCAGTAAGTCAAAATATCGCACAAAACTTAAATCGATATGATGACAATGCTTGGGCGGATAATTATAGCGTATGAGGCGACGCATTAGTTTCTCCTTATTACGATGATCAACAATTTTGTCCTCATTATTATTTTCTGGCTCTGGTGGTACATCCATATCGAAAACGTCTTTTATCTTTTTTAGTCTCTTTTTCTTCATTTTTACCGGTTCTGGTACAACTCTTAATAGATTGCGATTATGTTTTCGCCTTTCATGCTCCCTTAATACTTCCTGCTGCAGATCTCTTAGCTGCTGTCGTGCTCTATTGCGAGCATGGCGCGCCTCACGTCGTTTTTCCATTTCACTAGCCCTAGGGTCATATTGAAAATCTGTCTCATCTCCAGATTCCCTTGTCCTAAACTTGATGCGTGATACAGTCATCGCACTTTTTATTTGGATTACTGGATGCATTCCTAAAGACGACTCCTCAGACAATATTTCTTCCGCTTCTTCAACTTCAGTACTACTAAAACGTAATAATGAGTATTTCATTAAGACAATGTTCAGATTCAATTTTATAGCAAACTTAACTATTCATCACTCGATATAACTGTTAGATCCGGATCACTCGACGTTGCATCAAGTTCGGATTCGCTTTGAAAATAATGATTGAATGCATTATCTGATAGCGATTGTAGTCGCATTATGTGCATAGTCCGAACATATTTTCGTACCAATTGTCCCAACATTTCCATCTTTTTCTCTGGCCAATAACCCGCCGGGCAAGCCTCGACTAGTTCGACATATTTCAGGCTTATACCTTCGCCCCGCCAATCGTATTCGTTCAACTTCTTCAATGGCAATGACTTGTTGTGAGTTTTTGCTAGAACTACGCGTCGCCAAAAGTGCAAATCCTCGACAAAATAACAATCCTGAAGTGGCAAATTTTCATCCAGAGAATCATAATGAATACGCAAACTTGTTGGATTCTCCAGTACAGCTTTTGCTATATATCGTGCTCCTAACTTTGCCAACGCACGCACACATAAATTAGATAATGTCCCCAAACGTTCATTTTCAATGAAGGCTTCAGTGTAGACTTCACGATTGTGTTCGGTTTGTAGGCATCTTGTTGCCATAGAGGCCCTATAAAGCTCATATTCTGCCAGAAGCTCCGGTTCATGGAGTATAGCAAAAGTATTTGCGTTGCGCGGCGGCATAAATTCTGCTTCGTTCTCCTCATCCATTTTTTTTTTGTATTTTATATTAATTTGTTTATTTATTATTTTAGCTTTTAAAATTTTTTATCGTTGCTAGCAATCATACTTTTTTGTGAAGTCTACGTCAATGCCCACAAATAAATAATCAATAATAATGGAAAGAGCTATCAAATCACTTTTATTATTTAATGAGTTTATCCATTGAAATGCGAATGGTCGCGGGCGGAAAGCAAAATAGGGTATATGTGCGAATTAAGCAGAGATCAGTTATTTTTATTCATTTTAGTTCATGAGCAAATGGCGACAGTTAATTATTTATATTAAAATGTGCATAATATAAAATATAAATATTTGGTAAAGGTTAGTACTTATATGTATGTTACATCATTTTAACGGGTATATTGGTTTCACAACTGTGATAAAAAACATAACCCCCAAATCTTAGAACCAAACATGAATTTACTATTCCAATTAGTGGTAGCAAATAAGTAAAAGGAAAAATAATTGTCGGACAACAAGAAGATATCATTATTAAAGTGGAATAATTTGTCCTGATATTCGTTTTCCTTACCCGCTTTTCCCTCTGCCACTTGCAGTTTCATGAACACATCCTCATTCACCGCTTCGGTATCTTTCGTACTGCCTGTACTTCACTAAATGCATACATTCAATATATATAGACAAACACTGAGTCTTACGCTATTTTAATTAGCAATTCAAACAATAGCCTTCACACACACATATACACAGGCAAGGAAAACAAAGAACAGAGATGGTGAAAAATAAAATGAACGCCAAAGCATAAAATTTAATTAAAATTGAAATTATTGTGATGCGAGAGAATGTAAGGTAAATGAGCATTATAAACCAAATATTAAAGTTGCCGGAGTGCAAATGCTGCGTAGACATTGTTTTTGCTATCGACAGCAAAAAATGCCGGAACATTTCGATACTATTTCGATATTATAGATTTTACGAATAGCTGCTATTTACATCTGTTACGTCCGTTCCCCATGGCATCTGACATGGTTTTTCTGCCTTCAACAAAACGTTCCTTTTGTTCTTTTCGCGTAAATTGATAAGCCATAAATTTAGTCATATTTGAAGTAACACTTGCTACTTATTTCTGCCTTGCCATGTAAATGAGTCCTCTACTATTGCAAGTTAACTTTTACAAGTCTCAATATTGTTTCCCTGCGATCTGTCTATCCCTCTTTTTCTGTTTGTCTCTCCCAATCTGTGTATCTCTGATGATGACTTCGTAAGGGCGAAGATCGGTAACATCTATATACAGTTATTACCTGGCTCCTTCGCTGCAGTACGGAGAATATGTCGACATCCTCGATAAACTAGTGAGTAGTGTCAGGGACAGGTCGGCGTGCCGAATTACAGGAGGTTTTATTGCGTGTGAGACGGATTGGAGGTCTGCAACTGCTAACTAGAGAGGAATAGCCGTCCTGGATGCTTTTGCAGTTTTAGACATTTTTCTTCTCAATCATGGCATCCAACACATTTTCTCAAGAGGAAACGCAGGTTCTGTTATCGGCCTAAGCAGCAGGTTGGTACCATCAGGTTGGTATCGATGAGATGAGTACACAGTTCCTAGAATTTCGAGGCACAATGTCAACATACTGGTTAGGAAGACCCAGGCAATTATGCTTGGCTGACTGAAACTGAAGGGTACGGCTCATATCGTAAAGGCATGCAATGACTAAGACTAACACGTATCCCGCGAAAAAACCTGTGTACTGCTGGAACATTGGAAATATAATAGCAAGAAACGTGTTCATAACAAGTCGCTAATCGAGGAAAGTAAAAGACGACTTTTCCTAGATCTGTGCGACCAAGCTGATAGCACTAACTGGGGTATGGACTTTAAGTTGACCATGAGAAAACTCCATGTCTTCAGGCCATCTTATATGTCCGAAACCTCTTGCACGAATCTTTTCATACTTATTTCCAAAGGAGGATTTAACCCAAAACAACTGGATGACACTAGTAGTTAGGGTCGAGGTTCCAATTAAGCCAGAAACATAGTCTAAGATTAGAGCCGTGGCAAAGAAGTCCAAAAGAGGCAATACCCCCGGACCAGATGGAGTACCAAGTGTGGTTGTAAAAACGGACATGGATCAGCATCCAAGCTACTTTATATCCACACTACAGCGGTGGAAAAAGAAAAACTCCCAAAGAGCAATAAGCCGCCAGAAGATCCGTTCGCCTATCTGCCAATGACTCGTTCTACGGTTGCTGTTGGGAACGAAGAAGTTCTGCCGTCACTCTTGACGTGGACGTCTTTAACGCAGCTAGTTGGGATGACTAAGACTGACCGAGCATAAAACTTAAGCTGTGCTGATCAGCTTTCGCAAATTAGTTGAGAAGGCAGTCATAAAGGTAGGATAAGTAGCTTGTCTGGGTGTGGGTGCAGTGGTATGTTCAAAATGGTTTTCATCGAGTTGTGGAGGCGGTGGGTGCGTGGCAAAATTTAAAATAAACTTGATCTGCCTGCAACTTTCCAAAAAAAATGAAGTCTCTAGCTCTTGCAGTCTCCGAGATCTGTATGTTCATACGGACGTACAGACGGACATACTCCAATCAACTCGGCTATTGATCCTAAGTCAGAATATATATACTTTATGGGGTCGGCCACGCCTCCTTATGGGTGTTACATACATTTGCTGCTGTCACAAAGTCAATATTCTCTTGGTACCCAATGGGCACCGACTATAAAAATTAAATTTGAAAAAAAGTTACTGAAAGTATGCCACAAATAATTACAACATTAACAGCCAATTAAATAATCTATGCATTATCAGTTAGTTATTGTTAAGAAGCTGTATAAGATGAGCTGATGTATTCATGGAATGTAGTACTGCAGTGCCTTTGTCCAGTAATACTTGGCCGCTTCAATCTTCTTCTCAAGGTGCACCGGTTTAAAAGTTTTCGTACATACTTTCAGTAACTAAAATTTAAAAAAAAATAATAAATATATCGATTTACCTTACTATGTCGTTAATTTGTCTTATGAGTCACTGTCGCTACTTAATTGAATGTTAAAGAAACGGTAACAGTTATTAGAATTTTTTTAATAATGAAAGTCAGTATAATGAATAAAATAATAACATAATTTCCTGAAAGAAAAGAAAAATTGATATGACTCCATTGAAAAAGAAAATTTACCATTTTTGGATTCTCTGTCGACGTTGATCAATAATAAGTGTACTTTTTTGGGTCTAACACGCCTCCTAATGGTATTACAAACTCCTCTCCAAAAAATGGTCTAATGGAAATGCATGCTCAAATATACTCAAAATATACATTTGATTAGCTTTCGCAACCAAACCGATTGGTCAATTTAAAGTATATACTGTAATTTACTCTAAGCGTATGTTTATATATTCTCATTAACTGTCGTGTTGAATAGGTACTGATTGGACTGTGTGTCTGACTGATTTTTGCAACGTTCTCAGCTATCTGGATTATATTTGAAACAGATGTATTTTACCCTTCAAAACTGTAAATACGGCATATCGGTGCATGTATTTTCTAAAGAAAAAAAATTATATTCAACCACGGGGTATTTTATTTTCTTATACTCGGTTTGATCTTCATATTTTTAGACTGTTTGTTGCCAGTGCAAACGACAGCGCGTGCATATATGCAAAATTAGCAAAGGATTAGTGTTTGATATATCTATGAACATATTAGGCTGACTCTTGTTATGTTTTGGTTTAGGTTGGCTGAAGCTTCACATTGTATTCACATTGTATTAGACAATGGTTTTCGGAGCCAGTACCGCCTTGTTCTAGGATTTTACAAACGTTTGCCAAAACTTTAAAAGTAAACATTTATTTCGAGAGTTGTCTAATGTATAAGTTTAAAAAGTTTAATTGTGATACTAAGAGAAAGGGAGAAACTTACTTTGAGGATTTAAGTTGCGACGCAATAGTAGCTGAAGCTCTTTCGAGTTTAAATTCGGCACAGGTAAAGCCTGGGACGGCATTAATGGTAGATGTGATGGGATTAATATGAAATAGTAAGTTCAGATATGAAAATTACAATTTTTAGTTTAAATTGGTCGACTAAAGGTTTAAGTTAAAGAACTATTTCTTTTTAAAAACACAACAATTAAGAAAGCTACAGTATAGTGTGTTCGACTATATGAAAGTTATTTTAGCGTGTCGAAGATACCATATATTTGCGGTCTTAGAAAAAATTTTTCGTGCACAAAATGAATTTTCGACCGATAAGTTCTATTACAGTTATATAGTCTTGCAGAGAACTTTGTTTTCCTGTTACTAAAACTGCATTTATGAATTGATACTAATTTAAAACAAACAAAAAATATTAGTTCGTAAATTATAACCGACTTAAACATTAAGCTTGTGGCTCGTTCCTGGCTTTATCAATAAACTCATGATGAAAAATGGGACACAGTACCAATAATTAGAAAAATTGATTTGTCTTCAAGCAATATTATCCCCAAATTATAATAAGTATAATAAGTCAGACCTTAGGTCCTTGCCAAATAACTGGAACTGGTTTCGGCGGTAATGGCGTGCTGGTAGACCGATTTCCCGCAGCTTCGCTTGTTTTCTTAAAATTATATTATTCTTTCTGCTAAAGGAATACAGTTTGTCAATTAATTCTTTGCAAAATGAAAAATGGCATGGAATTTCATTTAAAGTTAAATTTTAACTAACAAAAATTCGATTTATTTAATTTTTTTTTACATTATAGTTTTATGGCACTTAATAACTATAATTATGAATAAAAATAAAAATATATTTTATCAAAAAACATAGCAAAAAACTATAAAAACTAAAAATAGGCAAATGATCAGCTGTCAATTAATTCTTTGCAAAATGCAAACAGATGCTAAAGAGAGACACCAAAAAAGCAACGGTGAAAAAATGTCGAGAAAAATGAATACATGCGTCTTTGCTGTGCTTCTACCTCCCATTTTCGTTGCGATTTTGGTTTAATTAAGTGTTCAAGTAATCTTATTTTGCTATTTAAACAATGCCTGAGTTAATGAAAATTTAATCGAATTAGTTTACTATAACTATTACAAGGGTAAAACGGCAAAGGAATTATTAACTATGTTTGATATCAAGTTAAGGACAGTCTACAATATAATAAAACGAGCAGAAAAAAGCAAATAGGCCTTAGATTTCAAAAATGATTGCAATAAAACAATACACACAAATAAACGTCACACTTAGCTAGCTTATATCAAATAGCTGGCATAGGATCATGCGGTCAATAATTAAATAAATTTTCTGGTTTTCAAGTAATTACGATGAAATGAAAAAGATTTAAATATACTGATGAAAATCGGGCCACCATATAATTTAGTTGCCAAAAAAACTTGTGAAATAAATACAATCAATTTTTATTCGTTATTACTAATGTATCGCTATGGTATATTTAAAGCTGTCATTCTACTTCTTAAAAAGCACATAAATAAATAATACAAAGAAAGGTGAGTGAGTATTATGAGTATTTATGGTTTCCCTACCATTTAATCCCATCTCAACTAATATACGCTGATGTATTTATAACGGGTGCTTTTTGCTACATATTTTTCCCTTGGGCAAAGTGTATCAATCTTACTTTAAAGCAAATTTAATATGTGTATTGTTGTATTTCCCATAGCGTAAAATTCCTCTAGGTTTATACGAGTGACCTAAGTACGTTCAGTTTTATACCTATTGCAAATTGGTAAAAACGTTATGTGCATACGGTATGTAAAAAAAAATTGAGAATTTAATGGAGAGGAATTAAAGAGGAAAAATACATAATCTGGTCAAACGGCATAGCAGATAAAACGTTTTCAGGCATCTAAATCAACGAAGTTGAGGCCTATATTTGCATATCGCCAATATATATATTATTACTTATTATTATTATTACTTACATTTAGTTTTTCCAAGTAAAGTAAAGTTATAGAGTAACAAACAGTGGCTTACTGGACAGTAAGTTTTATTTCCTTTATTTATAATGTTATAATGTTTATATTGTTATTTAGTTATAATGTCAACTATTACTTTAGTGTTAATGATTATTGCTGGAAGCAGTACTTTTGAAACAAGCAAATACGATCATTATATCCTAGATGAAGACTGTTTAAAAAGTTTCGGAAGATCTTAATGGCGGTAAAAGATCTGAACCATGTTCTTCATCTAAGCAACATTCTCGAGAACTAAGAGCATACACCAGGCGGTACATAATCGGCTCAATAATCACAATAATAAGAAATTTTAATCCAAAACTCTATTTTGCACATGTAATCAATACCAATAAACTCCCAATTTCCCTCAAACTTACGCTTTATGACCAACTTAATCTTGCTTCACAACAAAATCTTTTTCAAAAAGGTATATCCACAAACATAATCTACTTCTATACTACACATGTATATTTCCATATTAGTATTGGCGAACAAGTCTCGATAGCTGAAGAGGAAAAAATGTATAAATCGAGCTAAATCGGAATGCTGTGTCATACCTAGACTATTCATATGAGGAAGATTATTATTCTGCTACGCAAGAATTACATAAATTGTTCCCGAATCCCCGCCTATCCAGTGAGATTAGGTTGTTGAGAGTAAAAAGCTTTAATTGTTGGGCACGTCTGCCCGCAAGGGAATTGGCTTAAGATCTAAATATGCAATACAAAGTACGCTTAACATAAACCGTAATTCTTCAACAGTGCCAACGGCGACGCTGACAGAGCGGCCGCCGACGCAGTTGTTGGCGCTGTCGCAGTGTCCGCCGAAAGTTCTGACCATGCATGTGCAAGGAGTCTTTTTACGTCCACTGTCGCTAGGGCCGCTGACCATTTGTTTATGTTATGCGCAGTTATGCATAAATCCAAACATAGCGGCGGATAGCGGCTCTGCAGATATTAGGCAGTGCGAATACAACGGCGGGAGTAAATCAAAAGACTAACAAGTAGGGAAGGCTACAGTTGTGTGCACCCGACAGTAAAATACGCAGCACCCTTGACGAATGGGTTTCCGCACGAAATTTAAATTAAAAAGTCTTACTACTTTTTGTCCACAGCAATATAATTGGAATTGGATAGTCAAAAAAATGAATTTTTGTATGATTGTATTATTTTCTGTTTTTTTTTTTTTGTATCCGGAACTTAAGAAGCGTCATGACTTTGTGATAGCAGCAAATGCATGTAACGCTCATAAGAAGACATAGCCGACCCCATAAAGTACTTATAGAGGCATGGCAGACCCAACAAAGTAGGAAAATCTAAATGTGCATGTACGTCTGTTCGTCTGTTTCAACCCAAACTAGTCTCTCAGAAATATTTCCCATAAGACTGCAAGGGTATGAAATCTTCAGTCCGACGAATATAACTTTGCTTTCTTGTATTTTTATTCCCATTGAAAACGGGCATATTAACTTTGTGCAAAGAAGGCGTGGCAGACCTCACAAAGTATATATTGTTGTTTATATATTGTTGCTCAGGAGCAACAGACAAATCGTAACTACATTTTATTCTCTTTAATATTATATTTTTTCGGAATTGTTTAAGAATTCAATAACAATTTCATTTTATCGTTAACTATACAAAAATATGTACACACAAAAGTCTGCGTACATTTCTTTTAACTGGGGTGGATAATTTTGGGATTATAGTCAGACTTTCAGTCGCTGATTCTAATTATGTTTCTTCTTTTTTGCATCACATTATAAAGATTTACACCATGGAGAGCGCAGAAATTTCTATTGTGGAGCGAAAAATCATTTTTAGATGGAAAAAACTTATAGAGAGATTGCCGCCCTAATTGACAGAACTAACTCCTCCAACCAAAAAATAATATATATAATAATATCATTATAACTTTACCAGCAGTATCTTCACAAAGGCTCGATCTGTCGTTGCTAACGGAGAGTAAACAAGGCGCTGTTATTAAATCTATTCGGCGTAATATCAGGATGACAGTCCATGAAGCACAGCTCCACGCACAGAGGATAGTTTACCCAAAACGGTTTCGCAGGTTACTGTGCGCCGTATTATAAAAAAGTATAGGTACCATAGCAGAGTCGCCTGTAAAAAATCTCTGATTTCCGAAGATTAATGGAAAAAGTCAATTATAATAATGATACCCAAACCAGGCAAAGACCACACAATTGCCTCATCGTAAGCTTATTATCATGTTTATCTAAACTATTCGAAAAAAGCGTGCTGAGTCGCATAAATTCAATTCTAAGGGCCCAGAACATAATCCCATTGAATCAATTTGGATTTCGTGAAAAACACGGAACTATCGAGCAGGTCAATCGCATAACTTATGAAATACGAAACACATTCGAAAATCGAGAATATTGCACTGCAATATTTCTGGATGTGTCCTAAGCATTCGATAGAGTTTGGCTAGAAGGTCTAATGCATAAGATCAGAACAGTGCTTCCTATCAATACACACAAGCTATTGGAATCTTGTCTATTCGAGAGGAAGTTCGCAGTGAGATGCAATTCTGCTGAGTCTGACGATTACGTAATTGGAGCTGGAGACCCTCAAGGTAGCGTACTAGGGCCTACGCTATACGTCCTCTATACAGCAGACATCCCAACAAGCAGGCATTTAACAACATCCACCTTTGCAGACGATACAGCTATTCTCAGCAGATCCAGGTGCCCTATGCAAGCATCGGCGCAATTGGCCCTACATCTGGTCGAAGTTGAAAAATGGCTATCTGACTGGCGAATAAAAGTAAACGAACAAAAATGCAAGCAAATTACCTTTACCCTAAACAGGCAAAACTTCCCACCGCTCAAACTAAACAATGTTACACTCCCGCAAGCGAACGAGGTGACATATCTAGGAGTACACCTCGACAAAAGACTCACTTGGCGGAGGCACATCGAAGCCAAGAGAACACAACTAAAACTAAAAGCCAGCAGCCTTCACTGGCTTATCAATGCTCGGTCTTCTCTTAGCCTTGATTACAAGGTCTTGCTCTACAACTCCGTGCTTAAGCCTATCTGGACCTATGGCTCCCAGTTAAGGGGGAACGCTAGCAGTAGCAATATTGATGTTGTCCAGCGAGCTCAATTAAAGATCCTGAGAACCATCACCGGGGCACCGTGGTACGTTCGAAATGATAATATGTATACAGAAAGACCTCAACATTAAACCAGTCAGAGAAGTAATAGCCGAACATAAGGAGAAATACCAAGGAAAGCTTTCCTCGCACCCTAACCCCCTCGCGCGAGGGCTAACTCGGCTGTGTAGCCGCTCCCGTATTCGTCGGAATGACCTACCAACCCAGCAATAGAATCTAGGGACGTGGAATCCTAAACAGTTTAAGTGAACTGTTAGTCAATGTTTAGTTATAAGATTTAATAACTTATTGTTAGTCTCTAAAATGAGAAGATTCAATAAATAAAAGCAAAGTTAAAAAAAAAAAAAATTTCCGAAGATACTAGGCTATCTATTGGAAATAAGATTATTCTGGACTTCTGGAATCAAGTTCTCAGACGGGAGTAATGTCTGCATTGTTGGAATCATAAAAACTTTATAGTATGGAAGAAAAGAGTAGAAGCGTCCAACAAAGAAAATGTCGGCATTGTTAAACACGGTGGAATCAGTTATGATTCAAGTTATCTATATAAACATTTTAGAAATCAATTTAGTGGAAAGAGTCGGGCCGTCAACGTGAAGCATACGGCACATAATAATGTCTTTATAATGCTTTACAATGTCAAAAAACAGCTGGGAACATATGCTCCAGAATTTCAGAGCTCCTCCGAGCTCAATCCTATTGAGAATTTATAGAGTCTTCTTGAATGAACAATCTGGAAGCACACAATTATTTCAAAGAATGCTCGTCGAGGTAATAGTGGAGGATTAGGGCAAAATTACGATTGCAGAAATAATGAAACTTTTAAATTTGATTCCAAAACGCCTTGCAAAAGTTTTGCATAGAGGAGGGTATCGCACAAGTTATTGTGGTTATAATATCCATTATATGTAGGTTAAAGTAGGGGTGTGCGTAGACTTTTGCATGTACATATTTTTATAGCGCTAAAGTTAAAATTAAATATAAAATATATTGAAGATATATATATATATATATATATTGAAGATGTGAGCAACTGTATGTAAATTTAATAAAAAGTAGGGAAAGTTACAGTGACGTGCACCCCAAAGTAAAATACCCTGAATAACTGTATCAAATATATAGACTACTTTTGGATCGAAAAATTATGATGAAACAGCACGCGTCGTGCTCTCTCACTCTCACTTTACTAGTTATAAGTATAATTTAATGAATCCCTTATATGCACACATAAATATATTCATACATACATTTTAGATATTTATACTTCACTGATCATAAATGATGGAACAGGGTCAGCTGAGGACTTACGGTTGTGGTTCCAAGTCCATCTACAATTATTGGTCCCATTACCGGCAAATACAATATACTATAATAATGTATGTATGTATTTAATTTAAACTAAAGAATCAATTTTAATTTAAATTAAAGTTATTTTAGTTTAATTTACCCACTTTAACATTTTAAATTTAATTTTATAAGTTTTCAGCGTTGCAAAATTACTACCTAGTGTACTGTAAGGTAAAAAGTAAGTTATGTACTGGCCAATTATATTAAGTTTTTGTTTCATGTCAAAAATTGTAAAAGGTTTTCTTTCAAGCCTTCGACACGCTCAAGATTACTTTGATTTCTTGTTCACTTTAATCATACCAAAAAAAAAAGTAAAAAATTATCATTTTATTATTATACCTTTTACCCATTAAAAATGAGTAAAATGGGTATATTAACTTTGCGCAAATGTGTGTAACAGGCAGAAGGACGCGTGGCAGACCCCACAAAGTATATATATATATTGTTTCTCAGGAGCAATAGGCGAATCGATTGTGTTATATCCGTCTGTCTGTATAAGAGCTAAAGACACCAAATGTATGTAAGATCTAGTTTATCTCAAACTTTGGATACCATATCTAGTTCGTTCACAATAGAACCAAAACAGTTTGACTCTTCTTATATAAACACTAAACACTTCTATAAACACTAGAGACTTGTAATTTTTAAGGGGACCTTAAAGAATCAATTTAAAACAATTTTGAAGTGAAATGGTATCGATTGGTTATGAAACAAAAAAGTTATTAAACAAACAATTTTCACGGTTACTTTACATAGTTGGATCTGTTTCTCCTAGGTTTTATACAGTTCCTTAGGTACATAGTCATTATGCTCTCGTTTCGTATGGTATAGGGCATAAAAGTCTGATAAGTGATATCTGGTAAGCACATAATACTGTCATGGGATCAAATACGCCTTGAGCATTTAACCTTTACATCGCCAAACAATACTATTTGGAAATGCAGAAGAAAATGATATTTAAAAAAAAAAAAACATAGAAAATGTCACTGTCATACTTACAATTACATTCACTGTTACATTTATACCCATAGTTATTAGGTAGCACAAGGCTCACTTGAGATATCACTTTCAGGCACAGCTTTAGTCATAGTTATCATTCGTTATTGCTGTGTTTATACTTACACTCACAATCAAAACTACAATCATATTCGCACAAATTTAGAAGTATGAAGAAAGTATAAAGGTTTAAAGATTTGATTTGTTCACTGAATAAAATTGTACGTTACTATTATACCCTATATGCATCAAGTATAGAGGTGGAAAGAAATTTCGTGTTATATTAAGAATACATATTTTTGGTCACCAAAACTCAACCAACAAAAGATGTTTTCTTCAATAGCTCAATTTTCTGCTCCTTCTTTCATATGCAATTTAAATAATGTTAAGTTTCATTGCTGTTAACTCCCTTTTTCTTGCCAAATTAAATATACCTTTACAACGAAAGTTGAGTATTAATTTTGGACAGGAGTTTGTAACGCCCCTTAGAAGGTGTGGCAGGCCAAACAAGGTCTATATATTCTTGATCAGGGTCGAGAGGAGTATCCAAATGTGCTGCACGTCCGTCCGTATGTTTGAACCCAGTCTCGCAAATTTAATGCTATCTCAATGAAACTTGGTGTACACACTCCCTATGCTCATAAGCTGTATATACCTCTATATCATATAGCTGGCTTAGGAACGACCGGCCGAAAATTATATTTTTTAGGCTATCCAGCTGCTTGTTCATATTCTTAAATTCAAGTCTGCAATGAGGTTAAAAGACTTTCTTCAATAAAGTGAAAATTAATTTCAGCTTTGCAATTGTGTTGAAATAATCTTCCATCTTTTTCAATTCCGTTCTAATTCCCGTGTCTAATACAATTATTATGATAGAGTCGTGGACTTTCCCTTCTTTTTTAATTATCCTAATTGTTCAACATATTCTTTACGTTTACTTCATTTTTTGTGTACTAAATATAAACAAACAAAAAAGTCCTACATTTGCCTTAAAATATTGCTTAAAGCTAGGTACACACGATGCAAACAATTTTCAGCAAGTTGATTGCTGCAATATAATTTGCACGATAAACACTAGTAAAACCATTTTGCTGCAAACAAAGAACTTGCAACATTTTTTTGCAGCATTATTTTTTGCTTGTCGCCTGTATACATTATTATACTCGGTGCCCTATGGGTACCAAGAGTATATTGGGTTAGTGACAAGAGCAAATGTATGTAACACCCATAAGGAGGTGTGCCCGACCCCATAAAGTATATATATTCTGACTCAGGATCAACAGCCGAGTCGATTGGAGCATGTCCGTCTGTCCGTCTGTACGTCCGTATGAACACACAGATTTCGGAGACTATAAGAGATAGAGACTTCATTTTTTTTTGCATAGTGTTTGTAGTGTTTGCAGGCAGATCAAGTTTATTTTGGATTTTTGCCACGCCCCCTTCCGCCTCCACAAAACGAAAAAAACGATTTTAAGCATACCCAGACAAGCTACAGGACTGAATTGGAACATGGAAGTTATACACATTTCAAATTTCAAAAGTTGAGAGGCGTACGCTTGCTTGCTGTTCTCACCCCATAAGACGGCAACATTTACTCATTGTTTCTCACACTTGTGAAGAGCGTGGCTCAGTGGTTAGAGGGTTGAACTCGCGTGCATGAGGTCCGCGGTTCGATTCCCGAGACGATTTTTGTTTTTTTTAAATTTTTATTTTAAAATTTTTTTTTATATTAACTTAAAATTGGCGAGTGCGCAGCACGAGCAAAATAAATATATAATATAACTTTGGGCACCGAGTATTATATAGTCGAGCACACTCGACTATATTTTTCTTACTTGTTTTACAGTTATCTTGGTTGCCTCAGTTGATTGCTTGTTTGCATGTGCTGTTTGCTTTCAGTCGCAATATTGCAGCAAGCAAAGCAACATGTGGGATCGCGAGAAAACGATAGAATTAATTGAATTGTACGAGAATCATTCTGTTTTATGGGATGTCTCTTCAGCAGACTATAAAAATAAGTATAGAAAGCTAAATGCTTATCGCGAAATTGCTGAAAAATTAGACAAAAGTGATGATGACATAAAAATAAAAATTCTTTTTTTTGCAGACTCTAATCATCTCACTTTTTTACGTTTAATTAAAGTTGCTAATATAGCAACAGCAGCAACTCTCAAATAATTGTCACTTGACTTTCACAAAACAACTAGAACTTTGCAAATGAGTGTCACTTGCAAGCACTGCAAAAAAAAAAAATGAAAACACGTGTAGACATTAATGCAATGTATTGCACGAAATAGACATGCAAAAGTTTGCGTGCAAAACAAAAATTGATTGAAGCAAGAAATTTTCTTGCAATATTAGGTGCATAGGTGTAAACATTTGTGCAAACTTTTGCTGCAAGTTATTTTCAACTTGCTGCAAATTGTTTGCATCGTGTGTACCTAGCTTAACGATTTCTTTGTGCCCTTAGCAAGGAATGCATTATAAATAATTGACTAATACATTTTGTGTATTTGTTCAATACTTGAGGTACTTTTCACGTTTCTGTATAAATTTTGTTTGTCCAACAACAAACAAAAATAAACATTCACAAACACACCTAAGATTATGTCAATAATTGGCTCCCGCCAATGTGTTGATATTCATTTTAGATTATCATACATTTTTTTAACTAAATTATTTGCTGCATGTTAGTTAGTTACCTAAGTATCCAAGTTACAAGAAAATGTAATACCATTCGCTATGTGTTTTTTCCCGTTTTATTTTCGTTTCTTCTGGTAAAGTTACCTGTTATACTATAAACGTTAACCTAAATTTGAAATTACAAAAGTATCAAACGTAAATAAAAATATACAGTATTTGAATAGTCATTTTGTAATGTCAGAAAAATCCAGAACAAACTTTTTCTGCTTAGAACTAATATAAGAAATTTGCAGAAATAAATGCTCTAGCTTCTATGAAATCTAAGTGTTTATACATACTGATGGAAACGGTCCAATCGACTTGACTATTTATCCTGAGTAAGAATATGAATATTTTATGCGGCCGAGCCCGCCTTCTTATGAGTGTAACATACACTGGCAGGTGTCACCGTAAAGGTGACCCCCAAGTATAAAAATAATAACGAATATAAAACAAGTAAGAAAGTTATAGTCGAGTGTGCTCGACTATATAATACTCGGTGCCCAAAGTTATATTATATATTTATTTAGCTCGTGCTGCACACTCGCCAATTTTAAGTTAATTAAAAAAAAAAATTAAAAAAAAAAATTAAAAAATCGTCTCGAGAATCAAACCGCGGACCTCATGTACGCGAGTTCAACCCTCTAACCACTGAGCCACACTCTTCACAAGTGTAAGAAACACTGAGTAAATGTTGCCGTGTGTGGGGTGAGAACAGCAAGTAAGCGTACGCTATAGAGACGCCTCTCAACTTTTGGAATTTGAAATGTGTATAACTTCCATGTTTATTATCCGTTCTTTACTAAATTTTTACACAATTCTAACTTTGTACCAAAAGTCAGTCCTGTAGCTTGGCTGGATTTGCTTAAAATCGTTTTTATCGATTTGTGGCGGCGGAGGGGGGCGTGGCAAAAATCCAAAATAAACTTGATCTGCCTGCAAACACTACAAACACTTTGCAAATGAAGTCTCTAGATCTTATAGTCTCCGAGATCTGTGTGTTCATACGGACGTACAGACGGACATGCTCCAATCGACTCGGCTGTTGATCCTGAGTCAGAATATATATACTTTATGGGGTCGGCCACGCCTCCTTATGGGTGTTACATATATTTGCTCTTGTCACTAACCCAATATACTCTTGGTACCCAATGGGCACCGAGTATAATAAGAGCAAATTCTCATAAAACTTTCAGCATAAACTTAAAGAGACTGGAAGTAGACAAGTTGCAAACAAAATTGCTTATGAAAGTTGTGACACAACTAAAACACTAAAAGCGTACACATGTTGAATAATTTAGAACACATTAAGCTGACCAAGTATTGAATAACAAGTCGAGAGAAACAGGAATTATTCTCAACCCAATATTCCTTCAGCCATGTGACTTTACTTTTATGTTTATGATCCGATTTTGACCGAATTCGCATATTTAGAAAGCTCATGGTACGCGCTCGTTAATAAATATATACATTATATATATATTTTATTCGTGCACTCGCCAATTTTAGATTAATTTTAAAATTTATAATTTTACATTATATATTTAATTTGCTCGTGCTACGTACTCGCCATTTTTAAGTTAATTTCATTATAAATATTTATTAACATTAATACATTTTCTTGAAATAATTAATAATTAAAAATTTTATTATATTTGCTTATATTGTGATTTAAAAAAAAAATAGTTTCAAGGATTGAACCGCGGATCACTTGCATGCAAGTTCAACCCTCTTTCAATTGAGCCACACTTTTTACAAGTTTAAAATAAAAACACGAAAAAAATTGTTGCCGTGTGTGGTGTTAAAACTGCAGGCAACCGCCATAGAGATGCACCTCAAATTTTCGCAAAAATCCAAAATAAACTTGATCTGCCTGAAACTAATACAAGCACTTTGCAAAAATGAAGTCTATATCTCTTGTAGTCTCCTAGATCTTTGTTGTCACAAAGTCAATATACCCTTGGTACCCAATGGGCACCAGGTATAATTATCAGTATTATTTTACGTAACCGGAAAATGCGTCTCAATTGGAATTTATTGTATAAACTAATGTCTTTCGTTTGAATTTGCCGAGAAGAAAAGAGAAAGCCAGCTGACATAAAAAGTGTTTATAAAGCTCTTGATCGATTCATCACCGCGAAATTTGCTTTCTAGTGTATTCTAGCTAGGATGTATGGAGGGTTGACTTGGCAGAAAATAACTGCGAGACCTATTGCTGTTTTTCAGATCAGATTCTGACAAGCCGACAACAGGCTGCAGACTGTGACTGCCAACAGCAATAACTTAAACAACAACAATAGATTGTAATAAATCTGAAAATTGTCGCAAGCCACTTTTCGTTGGTTTCGTTTGTTATAACTTAGCCTTTTGTGGAAATTGACATTGTTGTTGGTGCTCTTAATGATGTTGCTGCTGTTTCTGGCTAAAGTTTTCCGTGAATCCTGTCATATTAATTATTCTTGGTCTTTTATCCAAATGTAATGTCTTGGCACATATTTATTTTATTGTTCACCCATGCGATGTTTTATTATTATTTTATAAATTTATAAAGGTACCATGAAATATAGATGCATTTTTCTCGCCGAAATAAAATAAAAGCAAGAAAGCAATATATCTTTCGGCGGGCCGACGATTTCTTATCCTTGCAGCCTTAGTGGAAAACTTTTTATACATTTTATATAAATTTGGTCCAAACCGTACCACTATATCATATAGCTGCCATGGGAACGATCGGCCGAAAATTGAGTTCTAAGCCATAAGAGCTAGAGACACCAAATTTGGTAAGTAGACTCCCGTATTGCGTACGGTGCAACGTCCCATTCGTCCACTAAACGCCCAAAGCCGTTTAAAATTTCTAATAACGCAGCTTCTACAAACAATGGAGACTTCTTATTTTGAAGGGAACTTTTATAAATCAATTTTACATAATCCTGAAAAAATTATGAATTGATTATGACACAAAAAAGTTGTTAAACAACAGCTTGAGCTACACACATACACATGTCGGCAAAGAGCAGGTCAGCATGAGTGAGAGAGACGAGTAAGAGTGAGGGCGTATCGCGATGGTGAAATGGTAACAAGTCTGAATACATTTTTTGCACAGAGCTATATTTTAAGTATTCTTAAATTTGAGTATTAAAAAAAAAAAACTAAACATTTACCTCTAATTATGGTGATGAAATGAAAATCAAATTTCAAACGCAAATTTCTCAGCTATTTATATCTCTTTAACTAATTTTTTTAAACACAACTACATTTTATTCTCTTTATATTTAATTTTAAGTTTTTATACTCAAAAATATCACACGCAAAAGTCTGGGTACACCTTACTTTAACCTTCTTATAATGGATATTATATCCTTTTTAGTAACTTGTGGGATATTCTCTTCTATGCAAAATGGTATCGAATTTACAAGTTTTATTGTTTCCTTTGATGTAATTTTGCTCCATTCCTCCACTATTACCACCCTGATCCTATAAATGCTCAATTATTTTGAGATCTGGACTCTGATGCGGTGTTCGCAGCTGATTTTTAGCATTATAGAGCAGCCAAAGACTTGTAATATGTGCCCTATGCTTTGGGTCGTTGTGCCGTTGGGGCCAAAATTCACGTTTTAAAGCCCGATTTTTTTACTCTTTCCATTAAATTGATTTCCAAAACGTTTATATAGATACCTTGACTCATAACTCCCACGCCACTTGCTGCCATACACCTCCACACTTCAAACGTGTTTAGCAATGCCGACTACATTTTCTTTGTTGGACGCTCCTGCTCTTTTCTTTCATACTAAAATTTTTTCGTTGATTCCAAAGATGCAGAACTTACTCCCGTCTGAGTATAGAACGTGATTCCAGAAGGGGGGGCTGGGGCTTTAAAATACGCTTTTGCCTATTGATTTCGGAAATCAGATTTTTTACGAGCGACTCTGCTATGGTACTTTTTTATGACACAGCGTACCGTAACATCCGAAACAGTTTTGGAAAAACTATCCCCCGAGTTTGGAGCTGTTCTTCATGGACTGTCACCTCGAAATTACGCTGAATAGTCTTGATAACAGCGTTATGTTCGCGCTCCGTAAGCAACGTGATTTATTTTTTGGATGGAGGAGTGAGATCTCACAATTAAGGCACCAATCTCTTTATAAGATTTGCCATCTAATAGGTTAAAATGATTTTTCGCTCCACAATAGAAATTTCTGCGCCTTTGTTCACCATGGTGTAAATCTTTATAATATGATGCAAAAATAAAGATAAATTGTAAAAAAAACCCGTCAGAATAACTGACGGACATGGCCAAATCGACGGCTATTGCTCCTGAGCAAGAATATATACTTTATGCCGTCTGCCACGCCTCCTTCTGCCTGTTACGCACCACGCAACACGTTACGTTACGTTACCATTTTCAATGGGTACACGGTATGAATATCCACACTAATTTTTTGTGTCATTTTCCAAATATTCAACAAGGGATTGTCCGATAATTCGTTGAAGCCACTGTAAATATGTCCACTATGTATTTAATTGTCAAATTTTCCACCGTTATTTATAATTTGCGTAGTTTATAGTTTATTCGAATTATTTAACACTTTGACTTGTTTTTCAACAGTATAAATAAAAACAAAAAAGCAAAGTTATCTTTGACGAGCCGAAAATTTCTTAAATAGCAGTTATATGAAATAGTGGACTGATCCGACCGGTTCCCACTTATATACAGTTTATGGGCATAGGGAGTATGTGTACTAAGTTTCATTGAGATAGCTTTAAAACTGATAAATTAGGTTTGGTTGCAAACGACGGACAGACATAAGGAATTAATTTTGGGTTGGCATATTATCCCAACTAACAAGGGCTGACATATATAAATCTGAGTGAGTATTCGATCTTGAAATGATTAAATAATATACATAATTAGCAGGCATTGGAGGTGAAGAACTATCGATGGCACTATCGCCATTGATAGTGATTCGGGCGGTGTTAATGCTATCAATATTGCCATCGATAGATTGGTTTTTACAATCATAAAAAATGAGAATTGAGAATTCATATGCGTCTGTCGTCTTTGTTAACCATTGTTTAAATATATATTTTCCAAATGGAACGCATTCTTCAAAGAGGTATGCGTATTTTAATTATACTTATAACATATTTTATACGTCTGAGCTAACAAACAAACGTCAAAAGGGTATAACAGGTCCACTCTTATGATAAAATGTATTTCTAAACCATATAACACACCAAGTTACAAACTGTGGAAGGAAATCATTTGCAAAATACGATATTAGAATCTATTAAAAAACTACTTTTAATTTAAATTTATTCCATTTGGAACTAACGAACTGCAATCATTTTTAAAAAAGCCAACAAATGTGTTGAGCTGGAGAAGTTTAAAAAAGAACACATACAGCCGACTACAGTTACCATATGAGACCAAGTAGGTCCAATAAATATTTCGGCCATATATTGCCCACCAAAATTCAATAACTCAAAAGAACAATACATTGACTTCCTTAATTCATTGGAAAATTGTTACTTAGCGGGAGGAGACTACATTGCCAAGATCACAACATGGGGATCGAGACTAACTAGCGCAAAAGGCAGACAGTTGCAAGAAGCCATTAAATGTAACCATAGTAGAGTATTAAGGACAGGTGAACCGACGTATTTGCCCACAGACAATAAAAAATTTCCAGACCTAGTAGACTTTTGCATAACAAACAAGTAAGAAAGTTATAGTCGAGTGTGCTCGACTATATAATACTCGGTACCCAAAGTTATATTATATATTTATTTTGCTCGTGCTGCGCACTCGCCAATTTTAAGTTAATATAAAAAAAAAATTTTTAAATAAAAATTTAAAAAAAAAAAATCGTCTCGGGAATCGAACCGTGGACCTCATGCACGCGAGTTCAACCCTCTAACCACTGAGCCACGCTCTTCACAAGTGTGAGAAACACTGAGTAAATGTTGCCGTCGTATGGGGTGAGAACAGCAGGCAAGCGTACGCCTCTCAACTTTTGAAATTTGAAATGTGTATAACTTCCATGTTTATTATCCGATGTACCAAATTTGTACACAACGTCGAGATAAACATATTCTAACTTTGTACCAAAATTCAGTGCTGTAGCTTGTCTGGGTTTGCTTAAAATCGTTTTTATCGATTTGTGGAGGAGGAGGAGGGCGTTGCAAAAATACGGACAGACGGACATGCTCCAATCGACTCGGCTGTTGATCCTGAGTCAGAATATATATACTTTATGGGGTCGGCCACGCCTTCTTATGGGTGTTACATACATTTGCTCTTGTCACTAACCCAATATACTCTTGGTACCCAATGGGCACCGAGTATAAAAAAATTCTAAATCAAAACTTGACAATAAAATCATGTCTTGACCTGTTCACCATCCATTAAAATGTATCATGAAAATCACATGGTAATGTGCGTTTCCCGGAAAAGATTTCAATTCTAGAGATATCTATTGACCTGAGCCGATAAACCAAAGTCATAAATAAATAAGGGTAAAAGAAATAAAGGAACTATCTGCAGACCTGATAAGGTCATAAAGTAAAACAAATAACATTTAGACAAAATGCAGCTGCTCTTCGCGGGACACCAGGAGAGAGATAAGAGATTGCCGCCAGCTAATACATAGAAAATTACAAATAGAAATAAGAACTTAGATTTGTATATAAGGAAAAATAATGTTATAAATAAAGGAGTCTCATTTTAAATTGTGAAGCAGAAAGTAGTGTTTCTCGTTATTTTAGGTTTCCCTTTTACACCATAGAATATTTGTACTCCGGAACGAGTACAAATTTGGAGGTTCTACCGAGATTCATCAAATTACATCGTCTACATAGACTCAACACATAGTCCAGAAAGGACTCAACACATCGTATACAGAGACAACATCGTCCAGAAAGGACTCTACAAATCGTCTAAAGAGACAACATCGACAATTAAAGACATCATCGTCCAGTAGGGAGAATAAATCATCTTAAATTGAAGACATCATCGTCCAACTCATCGTCTACCAACGACATCACCGTCCAGAATGGACAACACAGCACGTTCATCAGGAACAATTTATAAACATAGTCTAAAAAGACATCAAATTCAAGCAACGACTGCATCGTCAACGATATCATCACTATCAGTAACGTATCACAAAGTCAACAAGCTACAACATGTCAGAATACGAAATCATCCAACAATGGGTCGAAGAAATCGCTCAAATCGGAGGGATTCTACAAGAAATAAAAATTCCTCGGGAAACATTACAAAAGGCCAATCTACAAGCTATCAAAAAACAAATACAAGCATTAGAAGCCACAAGGAAGACTCGCTTAAAAAAAGAAGTACCAGTAGTATACGAACGCGTACGTCGAACAAGTATTCAGGAACATTGAATCTTATGAGGACAGAATTGTCAGTCATCAAGAAAGGCTCGATTCAGAGGACGAGGACTTTTTTGCTGACAACAATAGAAATCAACTCTATCCAAGAGTTCCAGTCGATCAACAATCAACTCATGCGGCTCTAACAATCAATTCAAGTGACACCACAACAACAATCAATTACAACTGGAGCAGTTCCAAAGGCAACATCAACACCACAGTTAAAAATGGCACCCGTTTCATCAGTAGATTTTGGAATAAGAAATGACAGTATCGAAACTATAAGCATCGAAAGGATAATTTCTGATATATTAGCGACATCAAGCGAAGAAGCTCGCTTAGAAGCAGAGAAAAGATTGCTTGCATCATATTCATTATACGACACCAAGACAACGGAATCAATAATGAAATCTATACCCGTCAACGACGCAAACCATCTAAAAAATCAATGAGACAAAGCCTTGAAGACTGTGTCAACAGAATAAAATCAGTGCAAATCAACAGAAGCACAACAATGAACAACAAAGAGTGCAAATTCTTGCAATATTACGACCAGGATCTCATTAAATTCGATGGTGACATTAAAAAATGGAAGGAATGGAAGGGCATGTTCCAAGAATTGGTCATCAATAAAGATGTTAGTGACAACACTAAACTAATGTCTTTGAAAAATCATGTCACTGGAGAAGCTGCCAAAACCTCAGGAAAGGTATATCTTGGAGCGACTCAATTTGAAGAACGTTGGTAGTACATGTGTTAAATTTACGACAATGTACGAACTTTAAAAACAAGTATTCTTCAAAGAATCGCAATGAAAGGAGAGCCAACAGCAAATTCAATGAAAACTCTTCATGATTGGATTTCAGAAGCAAAGAGTGAAGTAGAAGAAGCGAAGATTACTGTGGAAGATTTCTTGACGTTCCACTACCTATCAAGACTGGATGTTGAACGCAGAAAATTATTTGAGCAATCAGTGGCCAAATCAACATCCAACATTAAAAGATCTCACCGACTTCATCATAAATAGAGGCATGACACTGGAAGCAGTAAAAAATCAAAAGCCACACTGAAAACCAGAAGCTGAAAATACCACCAGCATCAATACAACAGAAATACTGAGTGCATTCTATGCAAACAAAATCATCGTCTCGTACAATGTGAGAATTTAAGAAAATGACAGTTGAGAAACGTTGGGAACTCATCAAAAAAGAAACCAATTTTTGTTGGAACTGTTTGTCATCTGGACACAAAAATAAGGAATGCAGAGGAGGAACGTGTATGAAGTGTCCCAAGAAACACAACACCATGTTACACACAGACAACGTACAAAACTCAGCAGCAATGGCGTCAACATCAACTCCTCCAGCCCCTTTGTCAGCATTATCTAAGAGCAACAGTAATAAGGATCCGTTTGTTTTCCTGAGCACAGCACAAGTGCTAATTGAAAATAAGAAAAAGAAGTTTGTGAAAGCCAGAGCACTTCTTGATGGCGGTTCACGCAAATCCTTCATCACCAAACGATTCCTAAACAAGGTGAGAATTATTCCGAATAGAAAGAAGAGCTCAATTCAACGACTGGCATCCAATAAAGGATCTAAATATAATGAAGCTGTGAATCTTATGATCAGGAGCAACAATTCCGATTTCGAAGACTTAACTGAATTTGTCGTATTACCACAAATTTGCAATTATACTCCAAAAACAGGATTCAAAGTCGATGACTCAAAACTACCAGGCCCTCTTGCAGATTCAGAATATGATGAAGACGGAGAAATTGATATATTAATCGGCGCCGACTTGGAAGCTATTTTAGATCTGGAAAGGAAAATTCACCTTGGACCAGGACTACCGTATTTAAAATTATATGAATTCGGTTGGGTAATCAAAGGCAGATACGATACGATACCGAAGAATTCGTATCATGTGTAGCTGTATCGGATTCATTAGCAAAGCCATCAACACTCTTTGGGAACTATAGAAAGTTGAAGAGGTCGAAAACGTCATGTCAGCCGAAGATCAAATTGCAGAAGAAATCTGGAAAACAACAACAGAAAGAGCAAGTGATGGAATTTACGTTGTCAAACTTCCATTAATTGAACCAGCAGAGAAACTTGGAAAATCGAAATTCCTTGCGGAAAATCGCTTCAAAGCCTTAGAGAGAAGATTTGCGAGATCACCAGAATTGAAGAAATTGTACACTCAAGACATAAACGAATTGATCGAATTGGGTCATATGGAAGAGATATCCAACATTCCATATAGACATTATTATTTACCACATCACGCTGTTATAAGGGAGAATGCAGCAACAACAAAACTTCGTATAGTATACGATGCATCAGCCAAAACGCCTAGCAAAATATCGTTGAATGACATCATGGTTTGAGGTCCACAAATACAAGACGATATGTTCAAGTTACTCGTCAAAATGCGTCATCATGCGATTGTAATAACGGCATATATCAAGAAAATGTATCGCCAAGTAAATATTCATCAACATTTACAACAAATATTATGGAGAAAAAATCCTGCAGCTAAAATGGAAGTATACAAAATCAACAGAATTTAATTTGGTCTAAATGCCGTTCCATTTTTGGCCACACGATGTCTACTAGACTTAGCAGAGAAAAACATTGAAAAATATCTAGAAGCAGCCAAAAGAATCAAAGAAGATTTCTACATGGACGACCTGTTCACTGGAGCTGACACTCTTAAAGAAGCAATAGAATTAAAACAAAAAATTTCTGATATTCTAGAAACAGCTAAATTTCCGGTACGAAAGTGATGCAGCGACAATAAAGAATTCCTCGATACTATTTTGAAGGAATTGAAAGCAATATCATGGGAAGCACCTGACCAAGAGAATATAACAAAAACACTTGGCATCAAATGGGACCCATTTTCCATCGTTATCAACACTACCGATCGTAAAAGTGAGTCATTGACAAAACGAATGGTAGCACAAGAAGCTGGAAGAATGAATATATAAATCAAGTTGTCTTCAGAGCAAAAATCATTATACAAGCTATTTGGAAACAAAAACTTGGTTGGGATCAAATCATTCCCAAAGAACTCTCAGAACAATGGAAACAGTTTATGGAAGAATTACCACAGCTGCAACAATTCAAGATTTCACGGCGAATCACATGTACTAGATCATCATACCAACTTCAAGGATTTTGTGACGCCAGCGAAAATGCGTATGGAGCTTGCATT